>APFE031616260.1:0-13153 GCA_000404065.3 Pinus taeda
TTTCAGCAACTTTGACCTTGGAAGATACACTATTTCTGCAACCCCAGCTACCTACCCAACTAGATTTCCTAGCATTTTTTGTTCCTTCTTGGAGGGTGCACTTAGACTTGCAAACCCTTTGAATGCCTTTTCTTTTCATTGGCTTTTTCTTCATTTCCTATCTAATGCAACCCTTATTCCTTCCAAGGTCCCAGATTAGACAGTTGGGAACCTTTGTTTCTCTGCCTATCTACTGATCTGCCAAGATTAAACAGTTTGGACAGATATCATTCTCTATTCTACAACAAATAAATTGAAAGCATGGCATGGTCCAGATTAGACTGTTGGGCCATCCATCAAAAGTAAGTTCATGTAGAAACTGAGACAGGCATTAGTCCTTTCTGAGGAAATATGTGATCTTTGCATCATCAAAGCAGAGCATATTTGGACCTTTGATCTCCAATCATGAAATATGAAACCTATTGGTATAGGTATCTAACAGTCCCATCCTTGTGGACTATTCTGCAGGATACTAGATAGATATGTCCTTGTTTTTTGGTTGTAATAACTATCGCATCTGTTGTGGACTATTCTATTGTATGTTAGATGGGTCATTCTAATTCATGTGTGTCTCTTCCTCGGTGGTACTATTACCTCTCACTTAGAGGCTCACTTATCTTCCCCCCTTTGCAGTAGAAGAACCTTGACACAGTTGAAACTCCACACTCACCAGGCACAGTCGCCTTGCTTTTCTAAGACACCATTGCATCACTCTAATGCGGTGACAACTGGAGCCAAGGAAAATCTTTACGGATTTGGAAACCATGCCTTTATATTGGATGGGACTCCTCATTAGGGGAATTTTGAGTTTTAAAATGGGCCTCCTAAGGAAAATGTACAACCAAAATAAAATTTATAAGAACCAATAGGATTCAAAATGATGATGTCAACCTTGGGGAATGATTCACCATTTTTGGAGTAAAAAAGTAAAAAAATTAAAAAATAATAAAATAATAAAACTACTTTTTCAACTCATATTTTCAACTTATCTCCCTAATGCTTTACTCAAATTTCGAGTGAGAGTACTCGTTAGATGCAAAATTTGAGTCCTCATTAAAGGAGTACCCATGTTGCATACTTTTGATGGACCCTGTTACACAAAAATGAGAAATACATGGAAAAAGCGAGATTGAAATCACATTTTTCATATATTTCTGATTTTTGGTGTAGCAGGGTCCATCAAAAGTATGCAACCTAGGTACGCATTGAATGAGGAATGAATTTTTTCATCCAAAGAGTGTTTCCACTCGAAATTTGAGTAAACCCATAGGGAGGTAAGTTGAAAATACGAGTTGAAAAAATAGTTATTTCTTTTTTCCCTCTAAAATTTGATGATGTAATATAATATTATTTTATTATTTCCTCTATTATTTTATAGTTTCCTTAGGATGCCCATTTTAGACCTCAAAATTCCCCTAATGACACCAAAGTATGTGAAGTCTGAGTGGGACTTCATATTGGGGAGATCCCCTAAATGTTGGTGGCTCTAGCACTATCAACAACTCCTTGCTATGTACCATTGAATCTAACCACATTGAATCAAATTTTGTAAGATATTTTATTGTAAAATATATTTCAATTATATTTTAATGACATAAAATTTCCCATTAATTTTAATAAAATTAATTCCAAACTCCAAATATTATTTTTAATAATATTTTTAATTATTTAAAAATAAAATATTAGAAAAAATAAATTAAATAACCAAACCAATATTACTAAAATATTTATAATATGTCAAAAATTTAATTTGTAATTATAATTTCATTAGAGGTCTTACTTTAAAACATCTTCACAACATAAAATTTAAATTCTCAACATTGTTTAATTAATTAATTATTTTATGTCAGAATAGTTAAAATGAGGGTGATAACTGCCTAACAACATAGTCCATGCCTCTTTGTGTGGGGTCTACATTTTGTTTTTATTTGAGAAACCTTGGTTTCCACACAATGAAAGCTTCCTCCACAAATTCACTCTCCACACAATGAAATCTAAACTCTATGATATGTTCACTTTGTAGTTTCATTGAATTCATTTTGAGATGTGGAGGAAGATTTCATTGTGTCTATTTTAGAGGTGCGATGAAAGATTTCGTCATGCTGAGAGTAGAGAAAGCTTTAATTGTGCCAAGAGTGGAATAATCAAAATGAGAGCTTCCTCTACACCTCTGCACTCCACACTTTGAAATCAACTCAATTAAAAATAAAATATTAAAATAGATAATTCAATAATCAAAATAATAAAAGTTTTCATACATTATTTGTTTTCATTGTATTTTTTATTGAGTAGTACACGAACCTACAGTGAGGTTTGCACTCTATGCAATGAAATCTTCCTCCACACTCTACACAATGAAAAAAATTTCTACACTTCCATAGACAACATAATGAAATCTTCCTCCACATGTTATACTGAATTCAAGGAAGCTACTGCAATGATGGCAAAGTGTGCATATTCCCAGGGTTTAGCTTTTATTGTGCACATTATTCTTCCTTTGCACTCCACACAATGAAATCAACTCTAATAAAAATAAAAATATTAAAGCACATAATTTGATAACCAAAATAATAAAATTTGTCCTACATTATGTGTTTTCATTGGATTTTTTATTGACCAGTACGAGAACCTATAGTGACATGTATTGGTTGCAATGTAGAGAACTCTACCCCAAGCATTAAAAGGTTAATTAAGGCTTATTCATACTATTAACATCTAAAATTCATATTAGTAAACTATATTAAATGGAGGCAAGGAAAAACACCATGAAATATTATATATCAAGCAAGTGCATACCCAAAAATTTAAGTCCTAAAAAATTCATATATTAATTTCACTACCAACTTCACAAAATGAAAGCTTCCTTTACACCTTTGAATTTTGCACAATGAAAGATAAAATATGAGATATTTACACTTTGAAATCCCTACCACTTTTCTCTTGAATTCACATTGAGATGAAAAATATGCTTTCAATGTGTGGAGTACAAAGGAAGAAAAATGAAAGCTTCCTCTGCACTCTCCATAATGAATGTCTTCCGCCACTTCTGCATCTGGTTCAATATCTTCTACAAAGGCTTGAAGATCCTCCTCCTCATTGTTTTTCTCATTGTTAATCATCTTTCCCTTATCTTCCATAGATATTTTACTAAATTGTAGGTTTCACAGAGACATACAGACTGGTCCAACTGCTTGTGGATCCCTTTTGGTCCTCGACATCCAGGGTGATTTAGGGATTTCCAAGGCATCCCCTACCAGCGGCATAGAGCACTACGTGGTTCCCTTGGTTGTTGACATCATTCTGATCAGGGAATTGTTATAGCTCCAAATCTCACCCTTGATATTTGTGATGCTGCATTTATGGCCTAGGGCAACCCATCCTTTCAAACTTTGTCCAAATACTTAAAAAAATATTGTTCTACTCCGTGTACACGATATTTCCCTAAGCCAAATGTGTGTGTACATGGGTCTGTGTATACCCAACCCATGTCTATATCTTAAAACACTTAAAAAATTAAATCTCCTTAAATTTCGGGTGGAGATCACGGGTTTTACCTGTTGATTCCCTATTAGTGCCTGTCGCCCAACTCTTCCCAATGGGTTCCCAACTAAAAAACTAATTTAGGAGAAGTATAAAAAGGATTCAATGGGAAGGCCTAAGGGAGGAGATAATAGAGAGGAAATTATTATGCTGAGATTATCCCTAATCAGGTCTAAAGATCCTTGTGCTTCCAACACTTTCCCCACTACAGGAAGCCCTTGTTTCCTTGAGTTATGATGTCATTTCACTAGTTGAGATATCTTTGTGTGAGTCATGGAAGGAGACTTTTGAAGACTTGAGATTGAACGGATCTAGAGGACAATTCCGCTTGGAGCTAGCAAGAGGAAGATTCAGGTGATATTATTCCTTGCTTTGTTTTAGTTATCTGCAATAAAGAAACATTTGTCTTGTTCATGAAATCAATATTCTTTATGTATATGATGTTATTGTTATGGTTTACACATGAATAATAGTTTCAATTGTATAACTAACCATCTTTCAATATGTTATGAAGTTGATTTATATATGATACTTGGTCCATATAATTCTATGCTTCTTTGAATTGGGTTTTTTGCAAGTTCAACGATCGAGAGGAACTCCAAGAGGGTTTGAACCCTGGCTGGATCTACCTAAATGAAGGACCCCTAGGTGCATCTCTCTTCATGTAGCTTGCTTATTTAAGTATCATGGCTATGTTTTTTACTGTAGATAACCCTCGCTCTGCTAGGGTGTTGACCCAAAATCCTAGGGGATTTTGTCCCTTAATAGAATTAGCGACTCCGCTCGGGACAATAGTATTGTTGTTCCTAGTTTGGGTTAATTTAAGCCAATTAGGGCTCAGCCATTGTTTTTCTTGTTGTCACTGATTTTTCTGTTCCTATAGGATCTCAGAATTTAAGTTTGATTAGTTCCTTCACACCTCTTTTTTGTTTTTTCTTATGAACTGTTATATACAAAGTTTTGTCAGGTTACAGTAGCGTATGTACACAAGTTTCCCCATATGAGCCTGCATATACATAGGTTTTTTTGGGCTGAATGGCATATACATACAACTCTATATTGACATAGTCGCGTATACCCTAATTTTCCAAGATTTTTTCAAGTCTTTCTATCTTAGAGCATTTGTTTGCTAGTGTGAGTGTTTCCTGAGCAGTGAAGTTTTGGTGTCAGTCTTTGGTTTTGCAGCAAGTTTATGATTTCAAATTCTCTCCCGTTGTGGAAAGTTTTGGTCCTTTTTTTTTGTTGCAATTGTCATCATTTGTGTTTGTGCACACGAGATTTCTTTCTGGAAATCTTGGTTGTTCTAGCCTTGCAGAGAAGAAATACTAGTTCCAATCTTTGTGATCTTCTTGCTTTGTGTCAAAACTGTATCTTGTGGCCATTTTCTTTTCTCACTTTTTGAAAGTTGTTGACTGATGATTTTGAAAGTTGTCTTTCTTGATCTTTTGATCATTGTCTCCAAGCTCTTTTTGCTACTTTTTGGTCATTTAAGGCATCTTGAAACACATTTTTTGTTGAGTTCTGACCCATTTGGAGTTGATAACTTGCAAATTGTTTTGTTGCCTATTTTTCGATCTCAAAGTATTCAATAGTATTTGGAGCACTTTTGAGAAGTTGTTTTTTCATTTATAAGAAAGAAAACTCCTCGAAAAACATGTTTTTTTTTTCTTCTGCCTTGTTTTGATTTGGTTTCCTTTTTGCAAGTGAAAGTGCATTTTGTTTGTCTTAAGATTTGCTTTTAGTGTTTGGACGAAAATGAGCGTTAGGAACTTATATTCTATCTAAACATCAAAGTGGCTAATGAGAAGCGATAAACAATTTGCTTTCATTCTTTTCTTTAGAGTAATCTTAAGTTTTTTACATCAACATATACTCATTGGATTAGGATAGTTTGTGCATCCTTTAGGGCATCCATAGTTTTTGTTAGTTTTTGTGAGTGTGAAGCTTATCAAAAGAAAAGAAAAGAGAAATTTATTGCTTTCTTATAAGTTCCTTAGAACTTGGTAGAAATTTCTTTCATCGAAGAACAAAACAATTGCATTTGCATATAGTATGGTTTTTATTAATTTCTTTTGCGTCAAAGAACACCACAAGTTTCACTTCCATTTATCCCTTGACTTAAGAACAATCTATTTAAAAACAAGTACTAAATAACATATACCAGAACTTTTTTATATTGTGAATTTAGACACACCAACAAGTTTTAGGATATTTAGGTCCTTGGATTAGGCGAGTGGAGAGAAAACTCTCTAAGGCCACTTTAAACTGTCAAACGTAAAAGTCTAAATAACGAGTGCAAATCCAATAGTGTTAGGGAGACCAAGAAAGCTCCGGGTTTGGGAGTTAAGCACGAGGGTTTTTGAAGATAAGGAAGATTGATACCCCCTCTCCTACTTGTCAGATCTTACTTCAAGACTATTCCACCTGGCTTTTGACACATGTTGGTAACATTATTTACTTCTCCTAGGGATCTACATAGGTGGCTATGGACCAGAATCCCATGGCACCTAAGGCCAAAATTATATCACTCTCAATAGTACTTCGGGAGGGCACCCTTGCGAAGCTTGGGGGCTTGTGCCAGCACAGGCTGTTGTTTGGAGGTCAACATAACTTCTTCTAATACATTCGCTTGTGGGCCTGGCACCTAATTATCCCAGACTGTCTTCGGAAGGTCCCTACATCACGTTTGTTTATTTTGGTGTCCATTCATCATCACCCGGAGCGGAAATACTTGAAATTTGTTTGATTGGCTGATATCTTTTAGGGACATTTTTTAGTGTGTGCTCTATGGTCCTAATTATCCTAGCTTTCATTTTTCTTAAGTCTTTAATTAGATCTTGATAAAAATTCAAAGTGGCTGACTGATCACTTATACGGTCTCAAAGACTTCTCGCCTTCTCCTAGAAGGTGCAGAGGTAATATTGCTAGTGGTTTCACCCCATGGTAGCTGACGCATCGAAGATTGATCCTCCACTAGGGGGCATTAGTGTTCAGGATATGCCTGATACTTCCGCAGAGCTAGAGAGGAACACCCCAATTCTTTCTCGAGTTCTCTTCCAGTCAGAAGATAACATTGAGGTAGAAGAACTATCAGAGTTGTTAGTGGCTCCAAATTCTTCCCTACCTTCTTATCATCCAGACGTATTGTTATACATTGGGACTCCAATGCATAGACTGTCAAGTCCAAGTTATTACACGCACTTACCTTCGATGACCCCAGCTGGAAGCATGGCATCTACCATGAGTGCTACCACCATGCATACTCCAACATCAGTACAAGGGGGAGGAACTACTTCCATCCCCTCTACATCTTTATTTGGGTCTATTGCTAGCACATCCTTAGTTGGGTTCACCTCCATTCTGTCTACGAGTGGAAATTCCCAAGCCAATGCATTTAGTTATAGATTTTTTCCATTTGGCACCCATTCACAGGGTATTCAGTCAGTTCCGTCTAGTGCATCCACATCCATGATGAGTGGATCAACTTCATTTTAGGGTTTTCCTTTTGGAAGTTGTCATATACCACATTCCAACCTAACAATAGGATCAATTCCTTTCTCTTCTACAGGTCAAGGCAGTAATCCCTTTCAAGGTTGGACTAACCCTGCGGTTAGTGGCATAGGAACTGAGAATTCGTTTTTCGCACAAAAAGGGAATAGGCCATACTCCACAGTTAATTCATTTCAAAATATTCCTCCCTTAGCTACTGCTTGGAATCCTCATCAGGGGTTATCAACTCCTTATAATTCTATAGGAGGGGACTTCACTGGTTATGGAGGTTTTTTAGTCAGAATTGGTCAAACTTTGAGTTTAGCTGGACCACAAGGGTCACCTTTTGGTTCAGTGGGTTCTGCTAGTTACTTCGGGCAGCGTGGTGCCTTTCAAAATCCAGGCCAATATTTTCAGAGGATGGTATTGTCAGATCGGTAGACACCAATTCGGTGAACCTATTGAGTCAATTACAACAATTGTCTTTACAAAATACTCCTACCAATCAGGTCACATTGTCTAACCCTTCACCTGCCCAACCATCTTCCATTAATGCTGTCCAATCTTCTAACCCCAAAGAAAATCAAAATTCTATTGGGAAGAAGAAAGGACAAGGTAAGAAGAAGAGTCAAGATGGGAAGGCTAACACAAACAAACCCGGTAATAGTGTTGGTGAGGATAGAAAGTAGTCAAAAAAGAAAGTTAAGTTTCCATGCAAGTTATGGAATGGAGACCATTTGACTCATCTCTACCCAAAAATTCAAGATGCTCAATTATTGTTAGTGTAGCAACAGTATTCAAGCTCTCAAGCTGTGTTAACCAACGCATTTCCTCAAGGGCAGTAGCTGCTTGCTGGTGCGAACTCAAATCCTGGTACCTCTACTGGTGGCAACCAAGAAGGGGATAAGTCATCAAATATTTTCATGATGGGTTCTCATGTTAATGTGGCCTCTTAGTCATGTGATTATGGTGAAATTGAAACATTCAAGGACAAATCTGCTCCAAGAACTATCGACCCACTTCACATTGAGCGACCCTCTGTTGAGACTATACCTCAGATACCGAAAGGTTCCACTGAACGTGCGACTATCAACCCTAATGCTAGGGCTGCCCAGAATTACTCCATTATTGAGGATCTGGTTCAAAGTCCATGCGCTATGTCTACTTTAGAGGCCCTCTAGTTGTGTCTAGCTCAACAAAGTGCTTTGATTTCGGTGACAGGGCTAGTTGATCCAAATAATTCCTTAGTGGTCACTTTTGACATGCTCAATGTCACAAAGTGACTCCCTCATCATATGGTTTTTCAAATTAAGTCTACTTATCAAAAAACTATTTTTTTTTAATAGTTGTAGATGAGGGGGCTTCCACATCTGTAATGTCTATATCATGCTAGAAGGCCATTAGATCTCCTTCGGCTGTTCCTTCACCTACCCTCCTGATAGAGTTTGATGGGCATTTTCATAGGCCACGTGGATTATCCCGGACTTCCCTATATGTGTTGGTGGAAAGGCCATTAATATCGACATAGAAGTCATTGATGCTAACCTGGATTACAATCTCCTCTTAGGAAGGAACTGGATCTATGAAATGGATGTTGTTGTTTGGACTCTATTTCATGTCATTTTCTTTCCTCATGAGGGGAAATTGTTAAGGTTGATCAATTGGATTATTCTCCAGTTGATCCTCGAGCAACTTTGGATTCTACTATTCCCTTAGTTGATAACCCCGTCCCCCTATTGAGAATCTAGGAGTTTGGATGTATTCTTCATTGATGGGTACATTTGATTTTCCCTCTCCTATAGCTAGAATCAATGTCATTTCATCATCCAAAGAGTCTTTATGGGAAGTGTTCTTCCAAAATTGTTATTTTTCATACCCTTGGACCTTGCCTTTGCTTACAACCACATTAGATGAAGGACAAGTCGATGGAATGGAATTTCCTATGTCTGTAGTAGAGCTTAGATATCAGTTTATCGTTAACTCTATAGAAAACCATTCTACTCCTTTCTCTGAGGAGGAGTTAGATGGTGATGTGGCTCTAGCTTGGACCCTTGATTCTACCTCTGCTATGGACTACTTAGATACATTTTTACCATCTGAGGAGGCAATCTTAGAAGTAATGATGGGTGTAGATTGAGCTTGGGAAGACATACACCATTGTTCATATTTTCTTCCTCCATTACAGGAAGTCGAATCTAGGTTCTCCAAGCTATTTACTTGTGATGTTCGTATGGTATCAAATCCTTTAGCTCTAGCACACATTCGTGCTAAAGGTAATATGTCGATGATTTGAAAAACAATACCTATAAACATCTCTAGGAACCCTAATGTGATCAAGAATGTCTTCATCGGAGCCGAATGTTCCCCCGAAGAAATTCAAATTTACACCAACCTGTTTAAAGAGTTTCGAGATGTATTCGCTTTGTCTTATGGACAAATGCCTGGTATTGATCCATCCATAGTTTAACATGAGATCAAGACTATGAAAACGCCAAGCCGATTCATCAGAAGCTTTAGCTAGTTAATCCTAGGAAAGCAACAGCTATTAAAGCTGAAGTAGAGAAGCTTCTAAGGCGGGTTTTATATACCCTGTTCCTCTTACGGATTGGGTTTATAATATAGTTCTAGTTGATAAAAAGCAAGGAAAAATCTGAATATGCATTGATTTTAGGGACCTAAACAAAGCTTATCCCAAAGATAATTACCCCACGCCATTTATTGATTAGATAATTGATGAATGTGTGGGTAATGAGATTTTCTCCTTCATGGACGGATTTTCTGGTTATAATCAAATCTTGATTCAACATGAAGATCAACATAAGACAACTTTTATATATCCCTGGGTATATTTGCATACAAAAAGATACCTTTTGGTCTTAAAAATGTTAGAGCTATCTTCCAACAGGCCATGTCATATTCTTTCCACAACATCAAGCATATCATCGAAGAATACTTGGATGATTTAGTTGCTCGTTCTCGAAAGAGAATCGATAATCCTAGACACCTTCGATTGGTTTTTGAATGATGTCATTTTTACAAGATCTAGTTGAATCCCAACAAGTGCTTTTCACATTACATCAGGTCAGTTATTAGGGTTCATTGTGTCAACTGAAGGGATTCGAGTTGATCCCTTCAAGGTTGAGGCAATAATTTAGTTGCCTCCCCCGTCCTCTATTCGACAACATGAAAGTCTTTAGGGGAAGGCTAATTTCTTAAGAAGGTTTATAATGAATTATGCTGAGATCACTAAAGGGTTTACACATTTGCTATGGAAAGGAATTCCATTCGTATGGGATGACTTTATGCAACAGTCGTTTGATGACTTGAAAAAGGCATTAGTCTTTTCCCCCGCTTTTGAGTCCACCAGATTATGGTAGGGATTTCCTTTTATATCTCACAGCTACAGAATCAACCATTGGTATGGTTCTCGTTAAGGAATATGATGCTCTCATTGAGCATGTGGTTTATTACTTGAGTCATGGCTTGGTAGGTGTAGAGCCTCTAACCTACACCTCATAATTCACCATTATCTACTGTTTTTCATTACCTATCTCTCTCTTTCCCTCATTTTCCCTGTTAAACCACCCAGATCATTACATTCGATGTCATTAAGCATGATCAAGTGAACTTTGCTAATGTGTGACTGTTTTGTTTAGATTTTTGACATATTACAGGCATTCCGCAGCTCTCTGCCGATTCCGCAGCTAACTGATGATTCCGCAGCCATCTGGAGATTCCGCAGCCTTTTTGTTGTTCTCAAGGTTCCACGTGTCATTTTGCCAAACGAGCCACATGGGTACTTAGGTATCAAGGTGCTCGAGGTTCCTGTGCCATTTGTTCAAACATCCACGTCATCCATACCTCCGGTCAAACAGGGGCAAAGATCCGGTCAACGAAGGCAGCTAACGGTGATGCGTGAGTTGTTTGGTCACATCAGCTCAGACGGTGGCTTGCCCATGTTTTGCAGGACGTGGGGAACATAATCTAAGTTCGGATTTAATCCCCATGACGACCAGGACCTCCAGCTCACCCACGCAGGCTCATAACGTGTCTATTTAGTTTTAATTGCACATGACAGTTTGTTATTTTTCCGTTTCTAGCAGCATGCATAGGCCATCCTTCAGATGCCTATAAATACTTGCATCTGCGTACGCTTAAGAAGACTTTTATTTGTTGTATGTTTGTGAACTTATTATAATTTTGGAGCATTTGCAAACTCTGTTTTTATCGTGCTGTTCTAGCACTCTGTACTCTGAATTTCTGCATATGGAGAAATAGAACCAGCGTTATTTTGGAGCTTTCAACACTTTGAGTTTTCTTGGGTTATGTGAATGGAGGGCCCCTGTTCATACTAGCCCTGTATAGTATTTTCATGTTTAGTCTTTTCTTTTCTTGATCAATGTACAACATGATTTACTTCATTTTAATTCATTTTGGATCATTTCTTTAAGCTGATCAGCATTGCTTTTTGCAGGTTTTGACCCGAGATTATTTGTGTGTTTTATGTGTTTGCTTTGCATCTAGTGGTAGTTTTCATTTGACAGATTTAAAGCTGCTGATCCTTACTTTATTTCCATAAATAGTTTTTAGTTTCAATTTCCAAAATTGTCTGCTAATACATGTATGATCTCTTACTATAAATTGTTTATCTTTTTAGAGATCAAAATACTAATCATTTGCAGCTGGCTTTGAGTACTTTCTAGACTAATCCTTAGCTACTCTCTAATCGTGCTTTACACAGTACTATGTGATATAGGCAGAGAATTAGAAAGAGCAAAATAATATCACTAGTCTTTAAAGTAGATTTTCTCATTTTTATCAGTTATTAGACTTACTTTCAGCTACTTCTTAATCGTGTCTTACACAGTACCATGTGTTAGAGGTAGAGAGTTAGGAAGAGATAAACTTTATAATTAAGTCTTTTAAGTGATTTTCTTATTTTTTTGCAGCAGCATGAATGGTGTCTAGTGCCACTAGAGAGTGGTTCTTTGCTTTCAGTTATCTCAATTCATTTCTTTCAAAGTCTTCCTTTTCAGCAATTAGTTAGGAATCACTAATCACACATCCTCACTCATTTAGAATTCACTACACACACACCATCACTCATTGTTTATAAATACATCACTCCATTTTAGGAAGATAAAACAATCATAAACAACACCCCCAAATGACAAAAAGCTTTAAGAGGTTGCTTAAGTACATATAGTACACCTTCACTTCATCAGCTTACGAGCCCCGGGTTGACAATTAATGATATCAATTTAGGAATACTAAATTGACCAAACATTTTGGCGCTGTTGCCGGGGAAGTGAAATTATGTAGCCATATTCTTAAAAAAAAAAAAATAATAACAACAACATAAGATTTCAAGGAAAGGAGTTGATAACCTATCAAAGTATGCTCTCCTCTTGCACTGCAAAGTGATCTGGAGGATCAGAAAAGAGAAAGTTATTGATTTAGTAGTTTCTTGAGTATGCTCTCTTCTTGCACCTAGAGTGAACTGGAAGATCAGAAAAATAACTATTAACTTGACTTGAAGAAAATAAAAAATGACATGCATAGAGCTAGAGATTCTAGAGGAAGGTTTTTAGCTAGAGCTCGAGGTTAAATTTTTACAAGTCCATCTGCTCCAAGGGATAGACAAGAGACACTTCCCTTATCTCCAACCAACACTCCTAGTCCTAGAATTCCTGGAATTCAAGAGCCAAGAGTTGACTCTCCTACACCGTTTGAACTAGGAGGAGATTCTTCCCTTTCTCCTACAGAAAGACCAATTGTAATTGAGGAAGTAGAATCATTTGAGGAAGAAGGAGAAACCTCTTCTCGTTCACCTTTTGCAGAAGAACCAGAAGATTTTGAAATCTCTAGGAGAACCATCATGGCAGAGGAAGAAGTAGGTGGTAGAGGTAGAGGTAGAGGAGGAAGAGGAGGAAACAATGGAGGTGGTAGAGGTCCCATTGGAGGAGGAAATAGAGATGGTGATAACTCATTTGGGTTCCCTATCGTTGATGAGGATTCCAGAGCCACCATGAAAAACATATCACCATCTGTCCTCCCTAATTTCCATGGGTTGAGATCTGAAGAC
>APFE031616260.1:13289-44980 GCA_000404065.3 Pinus taeda
ACTTACTCATAGTTGCTTTCCATAAAGTAGATTGAGCTGAATGGTAAAGAGCTAAAAGAGTCTATGTACTGTGATTAATTTCTTTTTACATTTAGTTATCATATTGCTTGTTATGTTCATGATTACTTCCCCAAGGTAGATTGAGCTGAGGGGTAAAGGATTTAAAGAATTCAAGTAGTGTGATTAGTTTCCTTATGCAATTTATTTTCTTGAACAGTTAAATATCATATTGCTTGTTATGCTCATTATTACTTCCCCAAGGTAGATTGAGCCAAGGGCAAAGGATCTAAAAAGCTCAAGTAGTGTGAATTAGCTGCTTTACTTTAAGTTGAGTTGTTTTTCAAGTTTTTGCTTTCTTTTCATTTTCAACAGCAAGGATATTGGGCCATTTCCATTAGTTTGCTTTTTGATGCATTTTGTTTTCTCTTAAGAATTGGTTTCATTTCAGTTATTGTAAATCTTTCTTTTGAGCATTTTTCAAGTTTAGAAATCATCACCATTTACACTCCACACACTTCACACTTCACTTTCGTCACCACACATTAAGAAAGGAATAAAATCCAAAAACAAACTAAAAAGCTTAAAACAACAAAACCTAAGAAAATGGTTATCTAAGTACATATAGTACACCTCACTTCGTCAGTTTACGAACCCCGGGTTGACAATATAAATAGCAATTTAGATCACACTAAATTGACCAAACAACATGTGTGTCTCTTTGTTAAGTTATGGTATGTTCTATGCCTATAACAGTTTACTTCTTTTTCTTATTATATTCCACATATTATCAATTACATGTACATAAATTAAAGTGTAGATAGAACATTAAACGATCGACAGAAAACAAGCCAAGACAAGAGACACAAGATGTGGTGGATAGCCAGGGAAAAACCCCACAATGTGTGGGGAAACCCTTTGATAAAATAATCTTTTATTTAAACAATTCAACAGAGAGAAATAGAATAATAAATCTGATTTATATCAGCAGTATCAAACCCTAGATTAGCAGCATCAGCATTAGTGGCTTTATCATCAAAACTAGGGTAGTCGATATCTCACAAACCAATCGTCGGATCGGCTTGATTCCACCACCAAAAGTTGCAGCCTTCAGAGGAGGTTCAGATGAACCTACAACATAGCTCAAAAGAGGAGGTTAGATGTTCCATGCTGGTGAAAGTTTGGATCTACAGTTGTAGCTTCAATTCCAGTAGTTTCCTTCAAACTAGGGCAGTCGATATCTTGCAAACCAACCGTTAGATCAACTTGATTCCACCACCAAAAGTTGCAACCTTTAGAGGAGGTTCATATGAACCTACAACATAGTTCAGAAGAGGAGGTTAGATGGTCCACATTGGTCAAAGTTTGGATCTGCATTTGCAGCTTTAGTTTCAGCAGTTTCCTTCAAACTAGGGCAGTCGATATCTTGCAAACCGATTGTCAGATCAACTTGATTTGACCACCAAAAGTTGCAGCCTTCAGAGGAGGTTCAGATGAACCTACAGAATAGTTCAGAAAAGGAGGTTAGATGGTCCATGCTGGTCAAATTTTGGATCTGCAGTTGCAGCTTCAGTTTCAGCAGCTTTCGGCTTCACATGTGTGAGAGAGACCCTTTGTTGCACAGTAGAGAAGAGACTCTTTTCTGCACAGTAGAGAGAGAGAGAGAGATGTGATGAGATGAGTGAGTGAAAATGTAGAAAATTCCTCCTGTATTTATACACAACAATTGATGTTTGAATAGATACGACTATTGGGCTTCTGAGCCTACATGAGTTGTAGGTCGACTTGATAATAATTCCATAATAAAAATAAATTCATATCTCCATGAATACTTATCGGAATCGGATGATATTTAGATCAATCCTACACCTCGCGATGAGAGGAATCTAATGAACATATTATCAGCCATGAATAAGATGACCCACATGAAGTTTGGACCTAGTTGCCAATTTTAACACTCTTTATCACGATAACACTATAATTATTCTCTTAAAGACTCACTTTATCTTCCCATTCGTGAAAGAACCTTGAAACACTTTACATTTGAATACATCACAAGCCTAACATACTTGTTCCTCTCGAAAGTATATGTGCTCTATCTTTTGTTGATTATTGTAACCAAGGAAAATCATTAAGGTTATGGTAGTCGGGTCTATTTCCCAGATGGGGCTCTTGCTCCAAATGGTGTGAGGTCTAACTGGGACAATATCAAGAAGACCCCCTAAATTGTTGGTGGAATCAAACACCATCAACATATAGGTACATTCCTTATGCTTGTATATGAATTTATATGAACATATTTTAACCCTTCCTTGAAGCAGTTGGCATATACTACCATGATGATATTTTGAATAAAAAACTAGATTATGAGGACATCACATTTAGATGTCACCATTGTCAAGAATAAGGAAATATTTATAGGAATTTCCCTCTTCTTTCCATAGCCACTACACCTAATTTGGTGGAAAGCAAGGACCCCAAGGGATTCACTAAGCCTATCATCTATCGTTGAAGCTCCCTTACCCCCCCTTCGCCTCCATACATTGGAAAGATACCTAATGCCATAAATGGCTTTAACCATTGATAGGAACACCTTTTGACCATGATCACGTAGATATAGTAATGAAGGATTTGCTCAATTCCTTGGAAGTTGAATTTAAAACAAGAACTATCCATAATATCCCTAAAGAGATCTTGGAACTAGTTCTTCAAGAAATCCTTATGCTAGATATGAAGGATGACAAGAATAAATAAGAGTCCAAAGAATTGGACATTTATTCCCTAGATATACTATGTATTGTAAAATCTTGGAAGGGAAATGATCCTATTTGCATCGTTGAACGCCAAGTCAAATTATAACCAATTATTTCCTCAAATCACATGGACAAGAGTAGAGAGAAATCTTGGAAATATCTAGCACTAACCCAACTCAACCATTCAAAGATTCCCCTAAGCCACATAAATAAGAAGAAAGAAAACATATAAAGAGAAACCATAAAATCTTAGAATGCAAAATCAAGTTAACATTTGAAGGTTATCCCACTAATTATCCCCACTTGCAACAATGAAAGTTATCTCTTAGAACATTAGGGGCTGTAACTATAAAGGTAAGAAATATCCCATCAATGCTAAATGGAGATCAAAAAATCAATTTTTTTTAATGGTTCAAGAAACAAAAACTTTGAGTGAATCAATAGAGATGATTACCTCCAAATGGAGTAGAGGTTTCTAATCAATGATAACATATACTAAGGGGCAAGTGGGTAGACTTTCCATCTTTTGGAGCTATCAAAAGGTCTTAGTCATATAAATTTCTATGAAATATAGGGTCTTAATAGTTAAATTCTAGCTTATTGGGTCAAAGGATATATGTTACTTTTCTAATGCTAATGGACCCACATTGTCGTGAGATAAAGCATTATTCTTAAAACTATATCCATTGGCTCAAGTCCTTATTCGTGGAGGCTCCTTGGGTACTATATGGTAACTTCAATCTAATCAAATCCATTGTGCTTCACAACAGATTGCATCTTGAATAGATTACTTCCTAATTTTATAGGACACAATGTAAAGCGATATTTTCATGGAAGGTTTAGTTCTGCTGAGGCATGGCTTCGACTAAGGACCCACTAGAGGAAATTTTGGCCTAAAAGTGCCCATGAAATGTTCATGTAATTTCCATGTGATAATATGTAAACCAATCAAAATCATTTAAATTTAAAGAGAGGTACATGTTCTAAATAATTTTAAATTATTTAATGTGGGTATCCGTGAAATATTCTATTGTTAATTTAGGTATAGGTGAAATATTTTATTATTGATTTGGATATTCATGAAGTATTTCATTAATGTTGTTTACCTACCTTACCCATATGAATTAGAATATCGAAAAAGTTATTAATGCAATGTAAATGTTGATATTAGTGAAAATAAAAAAAATTAAAAATTAAAAATGCATGTACATTTGACATTAATAACCATGCCCCAAAAAACCACCAAATTAAATAGTTATATATATATGGTTAAATATAAAATATAAACATAGACAATCACAATTAAATATAAAAGAGTTAAATAGTTAAAAATAATACATGATTAATAGTTAAATATAAATTAGTTAAATAGTTGAAAGTAAAATATAGTTATAGTTAATATAAAATAATTAAATAATTAAAAATTGCAATTCGAGAAAGACAAATTACCCGAATCTCGACCAAAATATAAAATCTATAGTTAAACATAAAAATAGTTAAAAAACCATATCCCAAAAAGGACAAATTATGAATTTCGACGACGAAAATATAGAATATATAGTTAAATATAAAATAGTTAAATACAATTAAATATAAAATAAGCAAAAAACGTATTCTAGAAAAGAGAAATTATCAGATTCCTGCCAAAAAATATTTTCTAGGTGAAATTGTGGCTTCAATCACAATGTCATTAAAAAACACTAGTGATACATCTTTGTAGTTGTCATTCTCTATTGATAACCCTTGTTTCCTCAAGATACTTATTAACTTTGAACATCCCTAGGCCTAATAGGGTAAGTAAGTTAAATGTATGGCTCACCTTATTTCCTAGAAGTTTATTGCAAGATTTTAAGAGAAGTTGCTTTGGAATCATTTTGAAACTATAATAGCCAATTGATCTCTTTCTATGGACCAAATGCATATGGAATCCATGTTGATTCCATGATAATATTCAAAGGGGGGCGATGACTCAATATTATACAATTTTTAACAATGTTTAAGATATTTAAGTTATATTTGACAAACAACATAGAAATCATACATCAAACAATACACATAGATTAGGAGACACAAATATTTATGTGGAAACCCATATGGGAGAAAACCACAAAACAACTTCTTCTTTATATATGAATGTAGCTACCAACCTACTATTACATCAATTTACTGGCACCAACTAGAAGGAGACATCCATCCCCCAAGATTTATAGGCACCAACCTTGAGGAGACACCAATCCCCTTATTTACATGCACAAACCTGAAGAAGACATTGATCCCCTGATTTATAGGCACCAGCCTGGAGGAGATTCCAATCACCTAATTTACAAGCACCAAACTAAATGAGACATTGATCCCCTAATTTATAGGCACAAACCTGAAGGAGACTTCGATCCCATAATTTATAGGCACCAACTTGATATGCCTATCAAATCCCTCTTTCACAACATTTTCAAACTATTATCCACAAGCATTTGAATTAAACTTGCTCCTACAAACTTCTTGATTTTTCTCATCCTCTCTTTATCATCTCTTCTGCTCTGATCTCAACTTGATGTTCAGCTGCATCTCAAATCTATTATGGTCTTTGCTTCTACACAATCTTGCACATAGTACTAACTCTAATCTCTTGGATGCTACACTTTGTTCTCGTCCTTCACAACTAAGAATCCAAACAACATTTTATATTTCAAACCACATCACACTTATAGACTTCACAACCTTTATCCACACTTAGATTGAACAAATTCCTTGTCCAAGTCACACATCTTCTTTATACTTTATCCTCATAATTCTTTCGCATTCAACTCAACAGAGTTCATATTTCTCGATTCTTCTTCAATGTGTTTGATCACACACTTTCAACTTCTTCACACCCAATCAAACCTCTCTTACTTAAGATATTAATCCAATAGACCTGGTCAAATCCAACATGCCATGGGGATCCAATCTGGATTATGTGCATTAATTTTCTATTTCCATGATTCCTTAGCCCTCAGGGCTAAACCCTTGAGCACTTGTGACCATGTTTAAAATTGTTTCAACAAATCTAGGATCAGAGTCAATTGATTCTAACTCCAGGGCCTCAACTATGACCGTATGTTGGGATCGTACTTTTGAAAATTTTATCGGATATCGATGAGATCAAGTTCCCTCCTTGCTTGTTACATGCTAATATGGTAATACAACAAGATCAAAGTCCCAAGACCTAATATTGCATTAAGCCCTTAAGTGCTAATCAACTCCCATGTGGCCTTGTTTCATGACCATTTGTTGACCAATTCATTGGATATCAGGTAGATCGGGCTCATTGCTCACTTTCTACACGTTGATATGCCAATGAACAAAGATTCCTAGACCAAGTTTCCTATTGCTTGTCCAAAGCATTTGTCAAAACCTTGATGGGTGGAATCATTACCTTTATACACTATATTGGTAGATACACTGTAATTGACAATCATTTTCTCGTTACTTTGGGACTTTCCCTCTAGGTTGATTCATTGTTGTTTCCATTCTACTACAATGTTCCAATAGCCCACAGAATAATATGGGACACACAATCCCCACATCATCTAACACATCACCTTCCACATGTATCCAAGTGCTAATGTGTTCTTGCCACATGTCACCTACCAAATGTCCATTTGACTAGTCAAAAACGCCAAACATGCTTGCCACGTGTCATCACTTGTAGCGAGGTCCATTAAAATGGACCTCCTAACAAAAATGTACAACCAAAATAAATTTTATAAGAACCAATAGAATTCAAGATGATGATGTCAACCATGGGGGATGATTCACCATTTTTAGAGTGAAAAAGTAAAAAGATTAAAAAATAATAAAATAATAAAACTACCTTTTCAACTTGTATTTTCAACTTATCTCCCTAAGGTTTTACGCCAATTTCGAGCAGGAGTACTTGTTGGGTGCAAAATTTAGTTCCTCATCCAAGGAGTACCCATGTTACATACTTTTGATGAACCTCGCTACACGAAAAATGAAAAATAATTTTAAAATGTTATTGCAATCACGTTCGTCATGTGTTTCTCATTTTTCGTGTAGTAGGGTCCATCAAAAGTATGCAACATGAGTACTCCTTGGATGGGGAATCAATTTCTTCATCCAACGAGTGTTGCCGCTCAAAATTTGAGTAAACCCATAGGGAGATAAGTTGAAAATACGAATTGAAAAAATAGTTTTTATTTTTTGCCTCTAAAATTTGATTATGTAATCTAATATTGTTTTATTATTTCCACTATTATTTTATAATTTCCTTAGGAGGCCCATTTTAGGCCTCAAAATTCCCCTAATGTCACTTCCACCTATCCTTTGGCCATGTATCTTGCCATGTCAGCTAGCTTGTTTTGCTCCCTCCTTGTCCAAAGCGATGGAACATACTCTTACCTCTGCACAAGATTTTCCATTGCACAAGATTTTAACTTCTAGACACCATTACCTCCACGTGAACCTTTTCTTCTGCACAACCTTGGATTCCACACACCATTTATTATTTAGTCTATTTTCCCCACATGTCTCCATATCATATCGAGAATTCAGCGCATCTTTTTTTCTTTTAACGATGCCAGTACTCCTCAAGTTCAAAAGGCTCTTATCACTTATGATTTGGCATGTTGGCCCACTATGACCAAGAGCAATCATTTGGGCTACCTTCTTCTCGGCCTTCTTAACCTTTATGGGTTCCTGTGCCTCCTCAACCTTTGGCCTTCTCGACCTTCTTGGCTTGCCTTCCTTGCACTTGAATTGCTTGCTTGACCAACCTATTTGGCCTTCTACTGCGTGATCGACATGCGTTTGAACTGCTTACTTAGCCAACCTATTCGACCTTTGTTTCGTGATCTATTATTCTGATTTATCTTCTATCACCTCTTCTATTTAATATTTTGTTCTTCCTTTGACATTATTGACATTACTAGAGTTGACATCAATGAAAGCATGTGTGCAACAATGGTCCATGACTTTCACATCAATGACAACATGTGTGTAACAATGCTTCGTGACTTTGACATCAATGAAAACACAAATTGTTCAATAGTCTACTCTATCTTGCTAATGGCTTGTTGCAATAATTTAAAGCCTTATTCACTCTAATATTTTTGAAGTTGTCATAGGCAATAGACTATTCATTTGCAACTAACTTGGTTATGGCAGATGAAAGCATGCAAGAGTAAATTTTGGGTTCTTCAATGTGTGCTCTATTAAGTTGTTTGGTGGGAGATGCCTATTTGAACTTAATTTTACATTTCTAAAGAATGCCACAATATCATATTACATTCTCATGTCATTGAAACTTGAAATATTATTACTATGAGGTCTTTACAAAGGTCATACCATTGTTTCTGGTTTTTATTTTTAGGTTTTAATCTATTCAAATTATGAATCTAAGATATTTTCACGCAAGAAGGAGCCCTACAATCTTGTATGGTGTCTCGAAAAACAATGTTTCTCTTAGCCATATAAACAAAGAATATGTTTTGTTAGGTTTCCGCAAGTCAGTGTTTCTCTTAAGCTAGTTGTATTATATACCAAAAGGCATACAAATTCAATAAACATTTAGAAGGTCGACTCACCATATATGCTAACTTTATTTTTGTAAATTTTGTTCTAGCATTCACCTTTCCGAGCAATAGGTCATTGTTTTTGTTAGTGAAAATAAGTTCAAATTGTTTTATTCTAATTGAATGCTTTCTAAATTTTCCAAGAGAGCTTTTGCAACTACATTTTAAGTGTAGTTTGTTAGAATTTCTTATGTTGATTTATAAAGCTTATAAATCTCTATTATATTTCCATCATAACTGTGAGAGGGAAAATAAGAACTGTTTGAGAAAGGAATGACCAAGTCTTTTATTGTCTTTCAACAGTTAATGAGTAATAATACCCCAACTACTTTAGGAAAACTCTCATGGATGCAACTTGGTGTCAAAAATATGGAAATGATTTTTATGTTATCTCCACAATCTATCAATAACCAGAAATAAAATTACATAGAAATCTTATAAGTTTTTGAAATAATTTGTCAAAATCATGATGGGTGGAATCATTACCTTTCTATACTAGCTTGGTAGACACACTGTAATTGACAATTATTTTCTCATTACTTTGTGACTTTTCCCCTCGGATTGATTCACTGTTGTTTACATTCTAGCACTACAATTTTCCAATAGCTCACGACATGATATGGGACCCACAATCCCCACATCATCTGACACATCACCTACCACATCATCCACTGCAACCAATCAAGACTTGCCATTTGTCCAAGTGCTAATGTGTTCTTGTCATGTGTCAGCTACCAATTGTCCATTTAGCTAGCCAAAAATGCCAAACATGCCTGCCACGTGTCATCACTTGTTGTTGCCATGTCACTACCACCTGTCCTTTTTCCATGTGTCTTGTCATGTCACCTAGCTTGTTTTGGTCCCTCCTTGTCCAGAGTGGTGGAACATACTCTTACCTCCGCACATGATTTTCCATTGGACAAGCTTTAACTTCCACACACCATTACCTCCACATGAACCTTTTCTTCTGCACAACCTTGGATTCCACATACCATTTATTACTTAGTCTATTTTTCCCCACATATCTCCATATCATATCGGGAATTTGTTGCATATTTTTGTCTTTTAACAATGCCAATACTCCTGAAGTCCAAAAGGGTCTTAGCTATTGGGAGTTGGCCTGTTGGACCTCTGTGACCAAGAGCGATCATTGGGGCTACCTCCTTCTCATCCTTCTTATCCTTTTTGGCTTCCTCTGCCTCCTCAACCTTTGGCCTTCTCTGCCTTCTTAGCTTGCCTTCCTTTCACTTGAATTGCTTTCTCAACCAACCTATTTGGCCTTCTATTGCGTGATTGACATGCGCTTGAACTGCTTTCTTAGCCAACCTATTCGACCTTTGTTGCCCAGTCTATTGTTCTACTTGATCCTTTGTTGCCTCTTCTATTTAATTCGTTGTTCTTCCTTATACATTAGTGGCACTACTACAATTGACATCAATGACAACATGTGTGCAGCAATGATTCATGACTCTCACATCAATGAAAACATGTGTCCAACAATTCTTAGTGACTTTGACATCAATGGAAACACAAATGTTCAATGGTCTACTCTGTTTTGCTAGTAGTTTGTTGCAAGAATTTAAAGAGTATTCACTTTGTAATATTTTTGAAGTTGTCATAGGCAACAGACTATTCATTCACAACTAACTTTGTTATGGCAGATGAAAGCATGCAAGAGTAAATTTTGGATTCTTTAATGTGTACTCTATTAAGTTGTTTGGCGGGAGATGCATATTTGAACTTAATTTTCCATTTCTAAAGAATATCGTATTGCATTCTTATGTCATTGAAACTTGAAAGATTATTACTATGAGGTATTCACAAAGGTCATAGTGTTGTTTCAGTTTTGTAGTTTTAGGTTTTAATCTGTTCAAATTATGAATCTGAATTATGTGCATGCAAGGAACCCTATAATCTTGTGTGATGTCTCGGAAAACAATGTTTCTCTTAGGTATATAAACAAATAATATGTTTTGTTAGGTTTCCGCAAGTCAGGCTTTCTCTTAAGCCAGTTGTATTATATACTAAAAGACATACAACTGCAATAAACGTTTAGAAGATCCAGTGACCATGTATGGTAATTTTATTTTGGTAAATTTAGTTATATCATTTGCCTTTCTGAGCAATAGGGAATTTTTCTTGTTAGTGGGAATAAGTTCAAATTGTTTATTCTAATTGAATGCTTTCCAAATTTTCCAAGAGAGCTTTTACAACTACAGTTTAAGTGTAGTTTGTTAGAATTTCTTATGTTGATTTATAAAGCTTATAAATCTCTATTATATCGCCATCATAATTGTGAGAGGGAAAATAAGAACTATTTGAAAAAGGAACGACCAAGTCTTTTATTGTCTTTCCATAGTCAATGAGTAATAATACCCCAACTATTTTGGGAAAACTTTGATGGATGCAACTTGATGTCAAAAAGATGGAAATGATTTTTATGTTATCTCCACAAGTTATCAATAACCGTAAATAAAATGACATAGAAATCTTATAAGTTTTCGAAAGAATTAGTCATGCCGACTTTTACCACTCTTATGCATGAAGACTTGTATTATTAATTAATAATTTTTTAAGCAGGTTGCTTGTGGATAATTTGGTTTAGGTGCCTTGGTTGCAACTTTTGACATCTATCTCTTCATTGAGGATCACCTTTCGAGGAATTGCTAAATATTAGAGCCATCGTGACACATGTGGTAGATTTATGCCTTCATATTTGAGGGATGGTAGCACATGTGGTATATTTCTGCCTTTGGGAGCCCTTATTTGCAAGGTGACATTCAGAGACATTGTCACATCATGAATAAATATTTTGGATATTTTGAGTAACACCTTAGTATTTGATGCCACCTATTCATGGGGAGATTAATGAGTTCAACTATGTAGTAAAAGCAAAAAAAACATTACATGCTTAATATGTCACTTCATATGAATTTTGTAGAAGATGATGCATTTTCTTTTTCATGGATGCATTTCTAACATTTAAAATATATCCACTACAAACATCTAAGATATGAAATATTTGTGAGGATTTATAATTTTTTTCTCAAAAACATTGGTTGATTCTTGTTATCTCGGTATGGTCAAATTTGACTAATCATCATAAACCTCAATTAGTCAATATTAATTCTATATGTTGACTAATCATCATTTACAAGTAGAAGAAAATGCATGAGAATTCATGATAAAACAAGAAAAACCTTTAAATGTAGAAATTAATGTCAGAATTTGACCCCAAATATAGTAGTGGGATATAAAGAGTGAATTCTAAAGCATAAGTTAAGGCTTAATGTGATTCTCTATGAAATGGCCACCTTTACTAGTAGCTTAGGTTTTGTTTTTCCATTTCACTTTTGTCTTTCAAAAGATAGTTATACTTTCATGGAGTTCATGTATGTATAGTGAATTTGACTACATTGACACATAAGTTTAAATTATTATTTCATTTTCTAGATATCATTGTGGATGTAGTTGTTTTTCCCAAAAGTGAAGTAGCATGATAGACTCCCACAATTTGCTTCATAAGATTGTTATAACTATTGTATTTTAATTTACATTGTGTTCAACGTTTGTAAAAGGGACATACACCTAAAACTCTACATACATTATTTGATATTATAAGAAATTATTACTCATTACTTGTGAGTGAATTGGGAGATCAACCTCCTGATGGCTCAAACTTGACCTTGAAGGCTTCTTAGTTGTCTAAGGTTTGTCATAATTTGGCTGTCCATATTTCTAGATAATCTTAAACAAAATACAAGCTAAGGCTTGAAAAGTTATGAGACCACCAGAAATTGGGGCCAAGATCCTAGACTCCAATTGGACACCTATCCTTTCAGCCTTACTATGACTGGTCAAGTCACTAGAGCCTTGAACTAGGGTGGACAACATGACAAACCACCATCTCAATCACTCTAACTAAAAAATTTTAACAATTTTAAGTCTTATTTTAACACCAAAATATTATTTTGTAACAAAATAAATATTTATTCTCAAACCAATTCATCATAAATAATAATAATATAATTTTAAAATCATATCCCTAAGAAATAATAATAATTTAATTTATAATAATAAATTTAGAAATTTAATTTATAATAATAAATTAATTCTAAATTTAGAACCCAACAAAACACTACATTAAACCAACTTGAAACCCAATAACATCAAACCAGCAAAACACCAAATTGAAATCCAATAACATCGAACCAGCCAAACACCCCCATAACATAGAACCAGACCAAATACCATATTGAAACGGCAGGGATGATGATGCCTCTTACCACACAATACCTCACATGGTATATGGTGGCGTCGGTTTACAAAAATATATCCTTCCAACCCACGAGGTGGAAGCAACATATATTATTTAATGCAGCTTTTACTTGGCCATTACTCAAATCTTAGGATTCTCTCACCCACTTTGCAGAAGAGATTTATACTGTTGTCATTCTTGATTGGACTATGGTCGAGTAATTGTCGTGATATTGATTGACTACGATTCTGGGGTTTCGCTCTACTACAGTAGAGTCATTGTCGTGATCTTGATCGACTGCGATTCTGGGGTTTCGTTGTACTACAGTAACGATCGCTGGGATGGACCAAAAGACGAGAGTGGAGGTGCATAGAGATGGTGTTTGGACAGAGGCAGTGGTTGTCGTTGCATATGGTCGTGGGCGAGGGCGTCATTACAAGGTACGCTACGACCGCCACCCTGACAGCGACGCACAGTGATTGACACAGGAAGAAGATGTTCCCTATACCCGAGTCAGACCCATTCCCCCTCAGGCACCCAACAATTACAATTACTCCATCCGAGACGCAGTTGAAGTTTCTGACAAAGGCTGTTGGTGGTCGGGCATCATCACCCAAGCTAAGCGCACCAATTCTGAGTTTTTCCTTATATATTTTCCTCACAATCATATACAGAAAAGGTATCATTACTCCAGATTAAGACCAACTCAAGAATGGCTAAAACGAAAATGGTATCCGCTACCATCACAGGTAACATATTTACTGTATTTTTATTATGTTTTTGGGTCTTAATGTACAATTTTTGTTATTTGGTTACTGCTATATTGGAGATCATTACCAATACAGTTAAGGCCTTCCATAAACATCTGTAAGCATCTACAGATGTGAATTAAGAGCTTTTTTGAAAAGAATTTATTATGCATTGAGTACATGTAGTTGCATTTAATTCAGCCTCTGCTTTCAAAAGCTCAAATTCATAGTTAAAATAGCATGCATTCATTTTCCAGGGTTTGCAGATAATTTTGAAATCCTTAATGTAAAGGTACCTTTTCTTTCTAGTTGATCTAAGACATTAATAGAAAACATATGTAGACCATTCTTCTTGTACATTAGGTCTTATTATTATCCATCTAAATAAATACATAGGTAGACATCTAACAGAGAGTTAGACATATTTTCTATATTGTCAATCCTTGTATATTTAACATATGCATTGCTTCCAACATTGCCAATTAGGATTGGTTGTGATGCCTTAAATTATCAGTGTTTTCTATTTCCAGTTGAGCTGGGACTCCGCCGAGATTATAAATACTAGTCAGTCGTCCATTATTTTTGTAGATTAGGCTCTATTTTAATCCATCCACATAGATGGGAAGCTAATTGATAAATAGGGTTGTTTTTGCTTACAACATTGTAAATTGTTGTATACTTGACATAGGCATTGCTCTCAACATGTCCAAGTAGGATTGACTGATTGTAGTTTCTTAAATTATAATTTCTTTTTATTTGGAGCTAGGGCTTTAGAATATGGCATAGATGTAATTGTACATTCTCCCTGTAGATTAGTTTTTTCTTCCAAATCCTCTAAATCCTCTACACGGATGAACTATGAAGATCTTAAACAAGTAGGATTGCTTATACTTATTATATTGCAAATTTTTGTATAACTAAGAAAGACATTTCTCATTGCATTGCCATGGAAGTATTACCAAATTATGTGGCATAGAGAAGATGAAAAGTTAAATTGAGCCCTTTTTTACCCATTAAACTACTTTTCTTAGTTTTCCTAATTCTGTGGAAAATTTCATTGATAATTTGTATTAGTGAGTTATTTAATTTGTTTAGTGAAGTTGGAGATTCTGTGAGTAGTTGAGTAATGAAATGGATCTATTATTTTCCTTTTTTGTAGCAAACAAACAATATCATATATGAAGGAAAATATCCCATGGCTGCAAATAGTGAGACAACTTCGATAGCATCATCTCCCTGGGATATGCAAACTAACGCACAATCTCAAAGGAAGTTTGAAGAAAAAGTAAAAATGCAGAGAAGGAATCATGATTGGAAAGAAAACAGGGTAACATTAGACGTTGAAGAATGTTCTTTTCAAGCAAGTAGAGACAGAGATTCAGGAAGGCCCAAGACTTTCAAGCACGCAAATGCAATATTGAAGAATGATGTAGCCCTATCTAGGAAGAAGAGAAATGATGCGGAACAAAATCAGAAAGGAAATTCACTTGCTCCACATTCGATAGGTGTGAAAAGAGTGTATGTTTATGATGATAGAAAGGATGGAAAGTATAGAGGCATTAAAGCTACACCAGGTAATGATGCCAAAAGATTTAAAGATACAGAGTCAACAGAATCCATAGATCAAAACTTAAAATACACAGAGACTCCTGTTGAAAGATGTGCAGGGAGTGAAATACTTGGTTCTCCTAGAACTGAGCTTGACAACAAAGCTCAGAGGAATAATCCGTTGAACATGGTGGCAGAGCAAAGACTAGAAATGCATGATGAAGAGTTACTGGCATATCATTCTGTGTTAGAGGCCTTTTATGCTCAGTCTCAGGTTCACTTATCCTGGGAACGTTGTGATTTCTTGACCAGTCTCCGTCTTGCATTGCATATTACTACCGATGAGCACAGTGACAAGTTGAAAAGGCTGATTTCTCAGTCCTAATTTCTGATGTTTACATCTTTTAAAAATGTATTTTATGCAAGCCAAACATATTATTGTTATGGTTTTCATCAAAACACTCACCCTATTGAACTATTGTTCAATGCTAAAACTCGGTAAAATGATATTGATTTGATCTCTAATGCTCTTGCAGGGCACTGTTGTACAGGAATTTATTGCCGGTGAACATTATCTCACACATAGTAATTGAAATCTGGATTTGATCTTATTTGACAAACTGATGCTTACCCAGTGTAGCCTCAGCGATGTAACTATGGAAAGATTATCAGCGCTTTGGTGAAAATACTTTCCCAATTGAACCATATTTCAATACGAAAATTGAGGTCAATTCTATCGAAATGGTATTCAAAGTTCATGGAGGGCACAAATGTATTGAGATTCACATGAATGTTAGTTCTTATATTGCATTTTTAAATTTCTGCTTATATTCTTTGCTGCTTCCATGGAAAAGAAAATAAATGAGTGATATAACATTTCACTTCTTCTATGATGCTAAAAGTGTTGAAGATGAAAAACACGTTCTCTTTGATTGTCTAAAGTATACTCAGACTAGATCTAATTTTCAATATATTTGTGTCACTACTAACCCTCTTGACCTTTTAACTCAGCAAAACTATGCTGATATTGGAACTTTTCTCCTAATGCTTTTCAAGCATTGAAATAAAATCCTAAAGAATTATGAATAATTTCTAACCTTCAATAAGCCCAAAACTGTGAATAAGGCTGGAACTGGAAAAATATGGGACCAAAAAATACTTGAATATTCATGTGCATCCATATGAATCCAAACCATTATACACAAATATGCAAAGTTTATCATATATAGAGCAAGGGTGCATATAACCAAAATAGCATTGAGTGCAATCTATCTTTGAACCAAAATTACATCAACAAAGAGGCTCTATGTAATGTCCCTTCTCAATAAATTTTTGCTAGAAGAGATCAACCATTTTTTCCATTTTGGAGCTAACACATTTTTGGGGTACCAACTTAGGGAAAGTGGTTCAAATATTAAAGTTCTTGGAATGTGGGTCCACCCCTCATGGAATATGCACCTCTTGGGAAAAAAATAGATTTTGTGAAGGGAGGTCGAATTATTTGGAGGGACCCACAAGGAAAAGTAAGGCAACAATTATAAATAGAAGGTTGGGGGCAGCAATTGCCACCTTTTGATAATTTGACATTTACACATTGTTGCTCAAGTTGTTTAGCTGTGTCACAAGTGTTGTTTAGCAGAGAGTTCTCCAAGGGGAGAACTCACCCTTCTTGCGGTGGACTTCAAGTGCCACCCTAGGCAGGTAAATTTGTTACTACATTTGAAGAGAGGCTTGTGGAATTTTGGGAGGACCTTTCGGCCATTACCCTTAGCTAATTCGTGCTCGAGGGAGGAAGTACTAGAGGATCTCATGCCACTTATTTCAACTATTTCCCAGGGGTTCTTTGTTGGGAGAAATGTAGAGAAGTTTCTCCACGGGAATTTCGGGGTTGGAGATTGTTGCCTTTGAGAGGGACTAATTTCTCTTTCCAGGGCCTACGCAGAAGGGATATTGGACAAATTTGTGTGGTGTCGCGCTTAGCTTTTTAGTGTTGAAATTTTTGGTAGAACAACTCTCCTACGACAGGGGAAATTTCCTAAAACACTTCCTTAGTAGATTGAGTAGGCATAAGGAGGATTCCAACATATTTCATCATTGGGAGACTCAGACTTTGTTCAGGAGGGCGTAGTGCCAAAATAGGGCAATTTTGGAAGGTCAGAATTAGCCAAATCCCTTCCTTGTTTTTTGTGGGTTTGTTGAGATGAGTCTAGGTTTAAATTTACAAAACATTTCGAGTAGTAATTAGGCAGAAATCTCCTTTTGTTCAGAAATATGTTTTATTATTCCGCTGGTAATTGCATCCTTTTGTGGGTTTTACGGGTGGTTGGTTTGGGGCAGATCCCTTTATGTGTTTGTATGAGTATTTTTGGGAGAAGCTATAGCTGCATTTTTAGGTGATTTTGGGCATCACAGAGGGTCATTCTAAATATTTTTAGTGCAACAGTAGTTGTCAATTTCTAGGTTTGCGCAGAAGGATATTGGTCCAAAGTTTCCTAGCTCTTGGGGTCATCTCCTCCACTTGGGTTTGCTCCAACTTGCTTATTCAAGCCCAGGTTCACTTGTTCCTTGCTATATGTACTCCTTACAGCTCATAATTTAATAAAATGGCTCAGCTTATTTGCCTAGCTCCTTGGTGTTTTTGATGGTGCATTCATATTCATGATTTTATTTTCTATGGCCAAGTTCATGTGTTTGTTATTAGTTGTAAATTTCAGTTTGGAACACTACAGTGGTATTAGAGCCATGATCTTGGTTAGTTGTGGGGTAGCTAACTAGATCATGGGAGATTTGGGCATGTATGCACAATGACAGGTTACACCGTACACCACCCATGGCTCAAAGGAGATTCAGTATATAGGAATTTTGGGGTGGAATTCGTTGGAACGATGAGGTTGGCTCATTTGAAGGAGGTGTTAGGCCAAATCCATCCTTGTCCCTACAACAGAGACACTAGAGGTGCACAGGCCGTGGGAGTACAACCGTTTACACCATATGGGGAGAGTCGACAAAATCAGGGCACCAGATCTCCTCAAAAGGAGCAGACAGGCTAGGGGCAGTTAGAGGGTGAGACTAGGATGCGATTTTGTTGGTGGCGACATGGATTTAGATATCAGGAGCCTAAGGAGGAGGAGGTCAAGCATGATGTTGACAGTACACAAGGTCATGAGGAGCATGTAGATAAACCCAGTGTGACACAGGAGCCACCCTTGCGGGAGTTTCCTTTGCTAGCCTCAATTGACATGTTGGTGGAGACAGTTGGGCACACACCCATAGGACCTTCGATTGACGAGGTGCGAGTAGGCGCAGAGGTACCTAGAGTTGTGACAAAGTTCCCATTTAACCGCTTCCTACAACAGTAAGAAAAGCACCTTGAGGAGCATGAGCTAGATGAGGATGTTATGCTTGAGGAGCTACCTGTGGTGGGGTGGCTCAGGATTCATGTTGAGTCCATGATGGAGGTGGATGGGCAGTCATCTTTTGGGCCTGAAATCAACAGGGAGCAGATAGATACGCAGGCAACTACCAGAGTTATAGTACTTCCAGTCAATAGCTCTCTTCAGGCTTACATAGAGTGGTCCTACAATATTGTTAGGTTACCTCTGCATGTTGGAGGGAGAGTGGCTGAGTTACCTAGACAGATCGTATATGTGTACCAGGACAGTGAGACAAGGCAACATGAGTTGCGTAGGGCGTAGAGGGTGGAGTTGTTACATATACTGGTGCTATTGCATTTGATCCCTCTCATGGGGTTGGATGGAGAGAGGTATTGAGCTGGTACCCGATGGAGCAAGTAGGCTAGGTGTTGGGATGTATCGACGGCCATAGTTCAGTGGGGCTGTGGGTTATCAAAGGAGCTCAAGGGAAAAACTATTTTTTTGGATCCAAGTGGAATTCCCCATCACATCATGGAGTCATTCGGTGATGGTCGTAACTGTTCCCTAGATCCAAGGATTGAGGGCACACACCCACAATTTTATATTAGAGTTCCAAGTAGCACTAGTGGCTAGCTAGAACAATAGTAGAGTAGGTGGACTCTGTGAGTTGTCCTGGCATGTGGATCAAACATAGACTACAAGATGATCAACATACACTTGTCAGGGTTGATCAGAAGAGGTGGCATCGATAGGCCACGAAATAGAGCATTGTACGGGGATGAGGCTTTCCTACAGATATATGGAGTGCAAAGGACACCAGGCATCTCCCAAATCTCATCTCATAGCCACCCAACGAAATAAATGATTGTCAACAAAATGGATTAGCGATATTGTGATGTGTGATATTGCGAAACAAATTGCAAAATCGCTTTATCGCAGATCTGGAGGGTTCATGGTTCAATAAAGTATTTCTCGTAATCTGATACTGAGTTATGGGCATCAATGTCAATTTAGTGGTTAGTTGATGATCATTTATGAGATAAGATTTAAATCTCATCAAAAGGTTATTTTACGTAGGGTGATATATTTGATATGACTTTAGAATTAAAGAGCTTTCCTGTCACCTTATCTCTTACCATTATTCTTTCCTTACTTGTAAATTTGCAGGAACGACAAGCATAATAATATACACAACGGTTTGCATAATGTAATGGGAAAGAAGGGAACAACTTCAGTTGTTGAGGAAAAAAAAATTATTCCCTTATACAGAACCACTACCTGCAACAGAGATGTCGGCATAACTACTCGAGAAGGCATGTACAGTCTGCTCGAAGAAGAAAATCCCTGAGTTATGGAGGTTAAAGCAATAGCAAACTTACGCGGGCCGTCCGGGGCATCAATCACTGAACTTGCATGTTCATTCCTTCATCGAATAGCGACAAGACCTAAGATTCTTCCATACACAGACATGGTTAAGTGGGTACTAGACAGTGCTGATATAATAGACAGACAATTCAAGTCTCAAGGCCAAGACCTCATTGGGTCATTCACTCACAAGAATTAAGGCTTATGTATCATCTACTAGTGTCGCAGGCAACCTACAACAAGTAGTTCGTGGAGAATTTTGCCAAAGAAAACGAAGATTTGGTGGAGTGTACCAAGAACTGGTCAGCGAGGGAAGAACCATTGAAAAAGGGCAAACATAGTATGTAGAATACCGGTTCCCTCTCCTCCCCATATTGCTTTGCTTCTACTATGCTATGTAGACTATTTGGAAAGCCCAACGTCAACAAGTTTTCATTTGAGTGGCTACCCCTATTAGATGTAGTCACTAATGCCACTATTATGGATTGGGCTCAGATATTGTCTGATAATTTAGCTTTGGCTATTTTGAACTACCGGTCCAAAAGAACTACTACTCAGAGGATTTATCCTCCTTTCTATTTAGCTTCTTATGTTATGGACGCAATCTGTTATGTTTCAAAATTTTCTTTAATGGGTTGGAAGTGGACTATATATAATCCCTTGCCCATTTACATTTATCATAAGGAATTGTGGGATTCCAAGTTTATTCTACATTTTTACAGAATTTGCCATGGAATTATGTTGCCTCTTTATAGAATGTTTTATAATAGGGATGCCCCAAGATTTTTCCCCGAAGTGGAAGTTGGCATTCTCCCTATCGCGAGATGGTTTGGGGAAGAATTTTTCACCTATGTCAGAGTATTTGGAAGCATTATTCCCCTCATGTCCTACCCTTATACGTTCCTAATAAGTTATTGGATTGCTAAATTGCCTACCAGACCTATGGAGTGGGGGGAATGAGCAAAGAGTTGAAAGACAGGAAGAAGGCCATTTGGCCGTAATTTCCGGTGGCCTGTGGAGCCTTTTCACCGTTTGATTTAGGTCATGCGTTCAAAGAAGTAGACAGTATGTTGTATCTACGACTGTTCAAGTTTCTAGGAAGACAATTTGACCCTTTTGATGTCATTAAGAATTTCACTACTGCTGTCAAGATAAAAGTATTTTCCAAAGAAGATGATCTTTTTGATGATAACTTCCAACAGAAAAGCACACTGAAAGAAGTTTTGCACATGACTAAAATTCAATTTCCCCCAGCGGAATTCCAAGAATTCAGATTGTACAAAGAAAGGAGATTAGCTAACATCCCCTTGTATAAGTTACACCTGGAACCAATAGGGGAGCCAACTCCCAGTATTAGTGTAAGTGGAAGCTCAGGTACAGACAAGTCCAAGTCTAAGTCTAGAAAAGAATCACCAGAATGCTCTAATTGGTCCAAGAGTGACCATAATAAAAATGAAGGGTCAGTTAAAGACACTGCCCAATCTAAAGAGTGGTCGGAGAAACAGGTCTTGACTACACCATAGGTAAAATTTCCCCCTCCCATCATCCAACCACCAAAGCCAGTGAGAACTAAGCTAGATAAGGAGTGGGAAACATTCAATGAATTGATTAGTACTGAGGAGCAGAATATGAAAACACCTGAGAGCACAGTACAAACAATGACAGATATGATCGTCGAAACAGTCAACAATGCTCTAGAAATGGAGCATATGCCCATTACCCCATCATCTGAAATCATGCTCAAAATAAAGGGAGTTCCTCCTCTAGATGTATTCTATAGTCTACAGCATAAGGCAGTGGTAAGAAGGTAAAGAAAGAGAAGGAAACTCAACAGTGTGCTCTCACTTGAGGCAGAGTAGCTAAATGTCCTTTAGCGAGACCCTACCACTAACCCTACTGAAAATCTAACTAAGTTATCTCAGATCACACGAGCATATGCTTCTGCTACAATTGATAAAGAATCTGAGGTACAGAAATTACTTAAGGATAGAGAGGAACAAAGCCAAGTTTTGCAGCAATATATACAACAAGCCAGTGCCAACCAAGAAGCAGAGGAGAAGTTAGAAACGTTACAACAAGATTTTCAACAAATGCAGCTGGGATATGAGAACAATTTGGCCGAAAAATAAAATCAGTTGCAGGCTATGCTAGAAATGCATAGAGATGATCCCAAGCTTACAGAGTCTGTCTCAGAAGCCCTTGCCTTAAATGACCAACTCTTGCAACAACAAGAGACATTATGCCAAAGAATATCGCAATCTCTAATGAAACTGAAACAATATTTCTGGTGTTTTATAATTATTTTGGGTTCGGGTGCTTAGGGCTTTTCTTCACTAATAGGTTTGACTTGTGATATGCGATTAGTGATTTGTCACTAATCGCATATCGGAAACTACCTTCATTGCTAAAATTTGTCCCTACATCTACTGGTTGGTGTCAGCACGCGTTACCATGGTTCGCTGCTCTGCGCGCTAGATCGACGGCCCTCATTGATCCGTGCTGATCGCCATTGCAACTGTCTGAGGATTCCCTCCGATAGCTTAATCTTTATAAGACTTTGAATCTTTGGCATGATTTTTAAAGAGTTCATGAAAACTTAGAGAGTGTTCGAGGATCCATTTTGGATCACGCCTTTCCACTGAAAAAGATTTTGGACCACCAAAAGTTGGTTTCTAAGCATCAATCAAGTGAAGATATAGATTCCTCACTTGCCAAATTTCTATCCATCTTGCACTGCTTGGTTTTGAAACTTTGAGTCCAATCCTGAGGTACTCAACATCCCCTCTGTGCGTAGTCCTCACCTTCTTGTCCAGAACTATATCTTCCTGCAATTCATTGAGATATTCAGGCAACAGATCATCAATAGAAGGCAATTGACTCTGCTCTTCAGGATCTTCAATCAATGAAGGTTCAAATAGTCTCAAGCTTTCTGCATTAACTACTGAATAGATGTGCATGTAAGCTGGCAAATCAAGGCGAAAAGCATTATCACCGATTTTCTCAAGTATCTTCAAAGGTCCATACCTTATTGGTTTCAGCTTCTTACCTTCACCTTGTATTATGTCTTTTCTTATATACAACTAGACTTGATCACCAACTTGGAAACTATGCGCAATCCGATACTTACCATGCCTTGCCTTGTACTTGGCTTGGCTCTTTTCTAGTTGTTCCTACACTGCCTGGTGAATTGCTTAGATTTGTTTAATGAACTTGGTTTCTTTGTCCACATCATTGTGTCCATCAACAGCTATGCCTTTACCAAAGACAAAATCCAAGGGAGACCTTGGTATGAAACCAAAACAAGTCTCAAAAGGATATCTTTGTGTAGACTAATGTTTAGCACAGTTGTAAGCATGTTGCACATAACATAAATGTTCATCCCAAAGCTTGGGATGCTTGCTGCAATAGTCTCTAAGCAACTGGATCACTGTCCTGTTGACCACTTCTATTTGGCCATCTGTTTGTGGATGAAACGTTGTACTCTTCTTCAATCTGGTGTCTATCAATTCCCATAGACTTGACCAAAACTTCCCAACAAATTAGGAATCTCGATCAGATACAATGGAAGTGGGTAATCCAAAATGAACCCAAACATGTTGAAAGAACAAACTTGTTGTTTGTTCAGCTATAATCTATTTGTTACAGGGTATTAAAATACACATTTTGTTGAACCTATCCACAATAACATATAAATAGTCATGACCTTTTCTAGATTTAGGCAGTCCCCCAACAAAGTCCATGGAAACACTTTCCCAAGGATGAGAAGCAACTGGTAGTGGAGTGCACAAGCCTAGTTTTCTATTGTTGGGCTTGTTTTTAGCACACATGGTACACCCTCTTACATATCTAGAAATTGTTTCATTCAAGTTTTGCCAATAACAAAATCTTTGCAGTTGTGCAACTATTTTACTTACCCCAAAGTGACCTGATATTAGAGAAGTGTGTGCTTCTCGAATTATCTTTACTCTTTCGGTTTGAGGAATGCATAACTTTCGAAAATGATACAAGAGTTGGTCATTAACGTGATAATCCAATTCTTCTACTTGTTTTCCATGACTTAAAGTTGCATATACATCTTTAAAATCTATATCTTGAGCATAATGTTTAATATAGCTTTCATGCAATACTAAGTTATGCTTAAGTATAGTAGATGCATTTATGATTGGTCTAAACAACATTTTTACAATCTTATTGTGTATTCCCTTTTTATATCTGGTGACAAGATGAAACTGTTGTAGAAAACCCATCCACCTATAGTTTCTTGGTTGCTGCAACTTAGTTTGTGAGTGTAAATATTGAAGTGGTTGATGATCAATATGTATAATTGTCTCTTTTCCCATTAGATAATGTTTCCACTTTTTCACACTCTGTACTAATGCATACAATTCTTTATCATATGTGGGATAATTAACTACTGCAAAATTAAATGTCTCAGAATGATAACCTATGGGTTTACGTGCTGCATCAACACTGCTCCCATGGCATAGTCACTGGCATCCGTTTCAATCTCAAAGGGTGTTTGAAGGTCAGGTAGTGCTAATACTGGTGTTTTACTAATATTTTCTTTTAAGGTGTCGAAAGATTTTTGTTGTTTGCCTCCCCACTGAAACACCTTGTTCAATACTGTTAAAGCATGTAAGGGAGCCGCAATCAAGGAAAAGTTAGCAATAAACTTTCTCCAATACTATGTTGCTCCTAGGAAGCTTCTAACTTCTATAGCATATTTGGGTTTAGGCCAATTTACAATGACTGCCCTTAGAGGGATCTATCTTCAATTCACCACCCCCTACAATATGACCCAAATAATTCAGAGATGTTTTACCAAATTCACATTTTGATAGCTTAACATAAAGATTTTCTCTTTTCAAAAGATCTAGAGTCTGCCTTACATGCTTCAAATGTTCTTCCCATTTTTCCAAAATATAAGAATGTCATCTAGATATACAATGACAAAATCATTAATAAAAGGCATGAGTACATCATTCATTACTCTCATGAAAGTAGTAGGGGCATTAGTTAAGCCAAAAGGCGTAACTAACCACTCATACAATCCCTGCTTTGTTTTGAAAGCAGTCTTCCATTCATCTTGCTCTGCAACTCTGACTTGATGGTAGCCACTATGCAAGTCCAACTTGGAAAACTAAACAACTTCTTTCAACTGATCTAATAAATCATCTATGCGAGGAAGGGGATAATTATTTTTTATCGTTATATTATTCAGTACTTGGTAATCAATTCACATTCTCCATGAGCCATCTTTCTTTCTCACCAAGACAATTGGAGACCCACATGGTGATGTGCTAGGTCTCATGAACCTTTTCTCGAGTAGTTCCTATACATGCTTCTTGATTTCTGCATTCTCTAAAGCGGACAACTTGTACATTTCGATGTTAGGCAATGGAGAATCTTGTTGCAAATTAATATCATGTACTATTTCCTTTTTGGGTGGTAGACCTTTAGGTTCATGAACTAGCATATCATATTCTGAAACAAATTTTTCTAAATCAGCTTGTTGTTTAGCATTACAGCCTTCAAATACATTGGTTTTTTCAGGTTTCTTTTCCTTTACAACCATCAGTACCAATTGTTTACATGAATTTACAATTCTTTTCATCTACCCTGAGTTTATGAGAGTATAATTATTCTTAAGTTTATGAGTTCTTACAATATTTGATTCCATCTTTAACGAGTTGATACTTGTTTTCAGCTCTATATAAAACGGCTTTTCTATCATACAAGTAAGGACTATCTAAAACAATTCCACATATATCCAAGGGAATGATATCTAACTCAACCTCATCTACAAATGCTGACCCAAAAGAAAACCTAACTTTACATTGTCTAGTCACTTGTAGCTTTGCTTTATCACATACCCAACCCAATGGATATGGCTTCTTGTGAGGTGTGGTTAGTAATCCCAACTTCTTTACAATTGCTTCAGAAATTAAGTTTACTTGTGAGTCACTATCAAACAAAGTATCAATCTTTTGATGCTTGGAAATAAATCTAAGATGAAAAAGCTCATGCCTTTTCCTCTCATTTTCATCATTAATAGTAGATTGTGTAGAATTACTAGTAAATGCTTCATAATTTTTACCTTTTATACCTATGGCTGTGATTATTGTTTCATCCCTTGAGTTTGACCCCAAATCCTTTTGAATATCTGCAGTAGTCTTCTTATTTTTTCCATCGAACTTCTTGAGCCTCAGCTCCGGATGCAGAATCCAGCAGTGTTGATCATCATGCCCATCCTTCTTGCAATGAGTGCATGAAGGTTTGGTCTTTTGTACAACATTTTTCCTCTTTCCATTTCTACTTTCTCTTTTCCTTGTTCTTGCTTGCAGTGGATTTTGATGATCCCCCGACTTCTGGTTCACATTCTTGCCTCTAGCCTCTAGATGTGTAGCCTGAACAGATACCTCATCTATGCTAGTAGGATTAAACATGAGAATGGTGTGCTTTAAATAGCTGTGCAGACCACCTATATACTTCAGCAGAGTTTCAGGTGAGTCTAAAGAAATGCCTAGAAATAAAGCTCTTTTTCTAAATTCTTGGGTGTAGCTTTGTACACTTTGCCCTTTTAATTGGCAAAGAGTTTGCCAACTCATCATAGCTTGCTGCATATAAGCTAGTGGATAGAATTGTTTTTAATGGCAAAAACAAATTCATTCCAAGTAGAAAGAATTTTACCATGCTTCTTCAAATGAGCTGGTACCCGATGGAGCAGGCTAGGTGTTGGGATGTATCGACGGCCATAGTTCAATGGGGCTGTGGGTTACCAAAGGAGCTCAAGGGAAAAACTATTTTTGGGATCCAAGTGGAATTCCCCATCACATCATGGAGTCATTCGGTGATGGTAGTAGATGTTCGCTAGATCCGAGTATTGAGGGCACACACCCACAATTTTATATTAGAGTTCCAAGCAGCACTAGTGGCTAGTTAGATCAATAGTAGAGTAGGTGGACTCTGTGAGTTGTCCTAGCATGTGGATCAAGCATAGACTACAGGATGATCAACATACCCTTGTCGGGGTTGATCAAAAGAGGTGGCATCGATAGGCCACGAAATAGAGCACTGTACGGGGATGAGGCTTTCCTACAGATATATGGAGTGCAAAGGACACCAGGCATCTCCTAAATCTCATCTCGTAGCAACCCAACGAAATAAATGATTGTTAACAAAATGGATTAGCGATATTGTGATCTGCGATATTGCGAAACAAATTGCAAAATCGCTTTATCGCAGATCTGCAGCGTTCATGCTTCAATAAAGTATTTCTCGTAATCTGATACTGAGTTCTGGGCATCAATGTCAATATAGTGGTTAGTTGATGATCATTTATGAGATAAGATTTAAATCTGATCAAAAGGTTATTTTACGTAGGGTGATATATTTGATATGACTTTAGAATTAAAGAGCTTCCCGTCACCTTATCTCTTACCATTATTCTTTCCTTACTTGTAAATTTGCAGGAATGGCAAGCAGAATAATATACACAACGGTTTGCAGAATGTAATGGGAAAGAATGGAAAAGCTTCAGTTGTTGAGGAAAAAGAAATGATGGCCTTATACACAACCACTACCTGCAACAGAGATGTCGGCATAACTACTTGGGAAGGCATGTACAGTCTGCTCGAAGAAGAAAATCCCTGAGTTATGGAGGTTAAAGCAATAGCAGACTTACGCGGGCCGTCCGAGGCATCAATCACTGAACTTGCATGTTCATTCCTTCATCGAATAGCGACAAGACCTAAGATTCTTCCATACACAGGCATGGTTAAGTGGGTACTAGATAGTGCTGATATAACAGACATACAATTCAAGTCTCGAGGCCAAGACCTCATTGGGTCATTCACTCCACAAGATTTAAGGCTTATGTATCATCTACCAGAGTCGCAGGCAACCTACAACAAGTAGTTCGTGGAGAAGTTTTCCAAAGAAAACAAAGATTTGGCGGAGTGTACCAAGAACTGGTCAGCGAGGGAAGAACCATTGAAAAAGGACAAACATAGTATGTACAATACTGGTTCCCTCTCCTCCCCATAATGCTTTGCTTATACTATGCTATGTAGACTATTTGGAAAGCCCAACGTCAACATGTTTTCATTTGAGTGGCTACCCCTATTAGATGTAGCCACTAATGCCACTATTATGGATTGGGCTCAGATATTGTCTGATAATTTAGCTTTGGCTATTTTGAACTATCGGTCCAAAAGAACTACTACTCAGAGGATTTATCCTCCTTTCTATTTAGCTGCTTATGTTATGGATGCAATCTGTTATGTTTCAAAATTTTCTTTAATGGGTTGGAAGTGGACTATATATAATCCCTTGCCCATTTACATTTATCATAAGGAATTGTGTGATTCCAAGTTTATTCTACATTTTTACAGAATTTGCCATGGAATTATGTTGCCTCTTTATAGAATGTTGTATAATAGGGATGCCCCAATATTTTTCCCCGAAGTGGAAGTTGGCATTCTCCCTATCGCGAGATGGATTGGGGAAGAATTTTTCACCTATGTCAGAGTATTTGGAAGCATTACATCCCCTCATGTCCTACCCTTATATGTTCCTAATAAGTTATCGGCTTGATAAATTGCCTACCAGACCTATGGAGTGGGGGGAAGGAGCAAAGAGTTGAAAGACAAGAAGAAGGCCATTTGGTCGTAATTTCCTATGGTCTGTGGAGCCTTTTCACTGTTTGATTTAGGTCATGCATTCAAAGAAGTAGACAATATGCTATATCTACGACTGTTCAAGTTTCTAGGAAGACAATTTGACCCTTTTGATGTCATTAATAATTTCACTACTGTTGTCAAGATAAAAGTATTTTCCAAAGAAGATGATCTTTTTTATGATAACTTCCAACTGAAAATCACACTGAAAGAAGTTTTTCACATGACTAAAATTCAATTTCCCCCAGCGGAATTCCAAGAATTCAAATTGTACAAAGAAAGGAGATTAGCTAACATCCCCTTGTATAAGTTACACCTGGAACCAATAGGGGAGCCAACTCCCAGTATCAGTTTAAGTGGAAGCTCAGGTACAGACAAGTCCAAGTCTAAGTCTAGAAAAGAATCACCAGAATGCTCTAAACGGTCCAAGAGCGACCATAATAAAAGTGAAAGGTTAGTTAAAGACACTGCCCAATCTAAGAGCGCTCGGAGCAACAGCCTTGACTACACAAAGGTAAAATTTCCCCCTCCCATCATCCAACCACCAAAGCCAGTGAGAACTGAGCTGGATAAAGAGTGGGAAACATTCAATGAATTGATTAGTACTAAGGAGCAGAATACGAAAACACCTGAGAGCACAGTACAAACAATGACAGATATGATCGTGGAAACAGTCAACAATGCTTTAGAAATGGAGCATATGCCCATTATCCATCATCTGAAATCATGCTCAAAATAAAGGGAGTTCCTCCTCTAGATGTATTTTATAGTCTAAAGCATAAGGCAGTGTTAAGAAGGTAAAGAAAGAAAAGGAAACTCAACAGTGTGCTCTCACTTGAGGCAGAGCAGCTAGACGTCCTTTAGCGAGACCCTACCACTAACCCTACTGAAAATCTAACTAAGTTATCTCAGATCACACAAGCATATGCTTCTGCTACAATTGATAAAGAATCTGAGGTACAACAATTACTTAAGGATAGAGAGGAACAAATCCATGTTTTGCACCAATAGCTACAGCAAGCCAGTGCCAACCAAGAAGCAGAGGAGAAGTTAGAAAAGTTACAGCAAGATTTTCAACAAATGCAGCTGGGATATCAGAACAATTTGGCCAAAAAATAAAATCAGTTGCAGGCTATGCTAGAAATTCATAGAGATGATCCCAAGCTTACAAAGTTTGTCTCAGAAGCCCTTGCCTTAAACGACCAACTCTTGCAACAACAAGAGGCATTACGCCAAAGAATATCGCAATCTCTGATAAAATCGAAACAATATTTCCTGTGTTTTATAATTATTTCGGGTTCGGGTGCTTAGGGATTTTCTTCACTAATAGGTTTGCCTTGTCATATGCGATTAGCGATTTGTCACTAATCGCATATCGGAAACTACCTTCGTTGCTAAAATTTGTCCCTACATCTGCTGGTTGGTGTCAGCACGCGTTACCATGGTTTGCCGCTCTGCGCGCTAGATCGACAACCCTCATTGATCTGTGTTGATCGCCATTGCAACAGTCTGAGGATTCCCTCCAATAGCTTAATATTTATAGGACTTTGAATCTTTGGCATGATTTTTAAAGAGTTCATGAAAACTTAGAGAGTGTTCGAGGATCCATTTTGGATCACGCCTTTCCACTGAAAATGCTTTTGGACCACCAAAAGTTGGTTTCTAAGCATCAATCAAGTGAAGATATAGATTCCTCACTTGCCAAATTTCTATCCATATTGCATTGCTTGGTTTTGAAACTTTGAGTCCAATCCTGAGGTACTCAACATCCCCTCTGTGCATAGTCCTCACCTTCTTGTCCAGAACTATATCTTTCTGCAATTCATTGAGATATTCAAGCAACAGATCATCAATAGAAGGCAATTGACTCTGCTCTTCAGGATCTTCAAACAATGAAGGTTCAAATAGTCTCAAGCTTTCTACATTAACTACTGAATAGATGTGCATGTAAGCTGGCAAATCAAGGTGAAAAGAATTATCAATGATTTTCTCAAGTATCTTCAAAGGTCCATACCTTATTGGTTTCAGCTTCTTACCTTCACCTTGTATTCTGTCTTTGCTTATATACAACTAGACTTGATCACCAACTTGGAAACCATGTGCAATCCGATACTTACCATGCCTTGCCTTGTACTTGGCTTGGCTCTTTTCTATTTGTTCCTAAACTGCCTGGTGAATTGCTTAGATTTGTTTAATGAACTTGGTTTCTTTGTCCACATCATTGTGTCCATCAACAGCTATGTCTTTACCAAAGACAAAATCCAAGGGAGACCTTGGTATGAAACCAAAACAAGTCTCAAAAGGATATCTTTGTGTAGACTAATGTTTAGCACAATTGTAAGCATGTTGCACATAACATAAATGTTCATCCCAAAGCTTGGGATGCTTGCTGCAATAGTCTCTAAGCAACTGGATCACTGTCCTGTTGACCACTTCTATTTGGCCATCTGTTTGTGGATGAAACGTTGTACTCTTCTTCAATCTGGTGTCCATCAATTCCCATATACTTGACCAAAACTTCCCAACAAATCAGGAATCTCGATCAGATACAATGGAAGTGGGTAATCCAAAATGAACCCAAATATGTTGAAAGAACAAATTTGTTGTTTGTTCAGCTATAATCTATTTGTTACAGGGTATTAAAATACATATTTTGTTGAACCTATCCACAATAACATATAAATAGTCATGACCTTTTCTAGATTTAGGCAGTCCCCCAACAAAGTCCATGGAAACACTTTCCCAAGGATGAGAAGCAACTGGTAGTGGAGTGCATAAGCCTAGTTTTCTATTGTTGGGCTTGTTTTTAGCACACATGGTACACCCTCTTACATATCTAGAAATTGTTTCATTCAAGTTTTGCCGATAACAAAATATTTGCAGTTGTGCAATTGTTTTACTTACCCCAAAGTGACCTAATATTAGAGAAGTGTGTGCTTCTCGAATTATCTTTACTCTTTTGGTTTGAGGAATGCATAACTTTCCAAAATGATACAAGAGTTGGTCCTTAACATAATAATCCAATTCTTCTACTTGTTTTCCATGACTTAAAGTTGCATATACATCTTTAAAATCTATATCTTGAGCATAATGTTCAATGTAGCTTTCATGCAATACTAAATTATGCTTAAGTATAGTAGATGCATTTATGATTGGTCTAAACAACATTTCTACAACTTTATTGTGTATTCCCTTTTTATATCTGGTGACAAGATGAAACTGTTGTAGAAAACCCATCCACCTATAGTTTCTTGATTGCTGCAACTTAGTTTGTGAGTGTAAGTATTGAAGTGGTTGATGATCAGTATGTATAATTGTCTCTTTGCCCATTAGATAATGTTTCCACTTTTTCACACTCTGTACTAATGCATACAATTCTTTATCATATGTGGGATA
>APFE031616270.1:0-35668 GCA_000404065.3 Pinus taeda
CTGATAAGGAGAGGAGAGGGCCGCCATCGAGAGGAGAGGGCCGCCATCGAGAGGGAGAGGAGAGGAGAGGAGAGGATGCGCAAGCAGGGTCTCAATCTAGCCCCCCCACCCAATAAGTAAATTGAACCTTACGAATGGCCCTTACCTGTATAAATAGGTTCCGCCATATACGTTGTAAGGCTTTGCTATGACTTATTTGTACGTCGAAGTATACACCGAAACGACTTTTCTTATGGGCTAAAGTAGTTGGTTGGAATAGAAGAGATATCTGCTTAGGTGGTAACCTCGCTAACTCATCTAACGACTCGGCGCTTAGTTCGCGCGATAAGGATAAGAATATGAAAGGAGAGACCACAGTAAGAGAAATCTTTCAATAGTCTTGTTTGGTAAAGTATGAAATAGGACTCTGAAATTGAACGAAGGCTTTGTAAGGCAGGCCACCCTAGAAACTCGTATTCGGTAACTAGAGATAGAATCAGAATATAGAGCGCGCTTCAGGTAAGGTAAGACCTTTAAGGCCTTTCGAGCATGCGTTCCCATCCGGTGTCGCAACTTATTTGGTAAGCTACGTGTCCGGATGCACGGAAGAACTGCCTTCGGTCCGTCCCCCACATGACTCAGGCAAAACCTTCGGCCGCCAAAAGACCTATAACGCTAGTAACTACTCCCATCAAGGCTAGTTAAGTAAGCCCCACAACCCAAAAGCGGCGGAGAACAAATAGAATTTGCTATGAAAGCTAACTAATGGGGGTATTCCTATGTATGGGAACATAGTAATGGAAAGGATAATAGCCGAAATAGGATTTGTCTAGGCTGAGCACCCAAATCCGCTACATCTTTGACACGGTTTTGTCGTAATGCTAGGACTATGGTGGATGCATTGATCGTCATTAATACATGGATGAATATACGAATTAGTAGTGATTTAATTCCTCCCATTGGTCCACATGACAAACTGGTACGAAGATAACTACATGTCCAACCGAACTATACCAAAGGTCTTTTTGACTTCGCTGGGCCATGGCGGACAGTGCTCCTAGGACAATAGGAGCAATGCCTGCGAAAAAGAAGATTGTTGCAATGTAGTTCCATAGGAACTATGGATAGAACACGAACATATTCGTAAAAATAGAGATTTTAGGTGTGATAGAAAGAGCTGCAACCAGGTGGATGAACCCTCATAAAATATCAGGTGCCCATATATAGAGTCGAGAGAGATATGGAGTCCAAGGGGAGGGGGTTTTCTTCGGGGCTCAGGAGAAGAGGGGGTTAGGGCCCAGCGAGTTGTTAACTCGTGTTCGCTCAGCAAGCATGCAGAAATGCCACACGAGGAGAACGGAAATAATCTACGAGAAAAGTGCTCCCTGGAGGTAGTGTATAACAACATATTGATCTCAGAACAACCTTCGAGATATATATCACAAACTTTCGAGATTAGAGATATTGTATATTTATGTATTGCAGACTTCTGATATACTTCGTTTACTGTGTATGCATTCTTTTCTTCGTTGACTATGCTTAGAACTTATCCAAAGACTTGACCCATTGATTCCACATTACTCCTTGTATATATGAGTCAACAATGGACCATTGAGCCGACATGAGAGCCTTGTATTCAAGCTGAAATATCATCAAGGAGATTCCTTCATTTTCATAGAGCGTATTTGCATGAGGACAGTGACACATCTCTTGGAGTATTAACCTTTGACCTTATGACTTTCATAATAATTATGATGTAACATAAAAACCTAAATACATCAAGAAGAAGTATTTTAACATATGGCGACCACATCTTGCTCATGAAACCCATGATGCAAGGAATAACAATTTTTACTTCATAATATTATAGTTACAAGTCATAATGAAAACTGAACCTAGTTACTTTTCCTTCAACAAAAACTTCAATCATGTTTTAGTAGATTTTCCAAGGTGTTAAAGGTGACACATTAAAGTCAACCAATGATCAGAAAGTGGGTGAAGTTAATTCTTTCTTTGATGGGGAGAGAAAGAATGAAGAAGCAAAATTATTTACCCCCTTAATGGGAATTCTAGGTGGGTATGGGAAGAAAATAGCCAAAAAATTATCCCTAGGGTTGGTACCGAAAAGAAAGTAAAAACCAATGCTTTTATAGATTTGATAGAAATGTACAATTATTGGGATAACTTTTGTACTAATATTGATTAGAGAAGGGATAGGAGTAATACCATACCACATGTCTCTTACTTCTTGGATCACCTAGTTGCTCGAATGCTCCAAATTCTACTCTAGCATTGAGATCAAGATCAATACTTGTAAAAACATCTATGAATAGGGTTCTAACACCATGCATGGTTTAATAGATTTGGCAAGCTTACTAAAGGTACTTGTTAAATCTTACATATGACCAAATTTCATGGTTTGGTAGATTTGGCAAGGTTACTAAAAGTTACTAGTTAAATATTATTAATGATTGATGAGCTCATAGAGGGTCAACGAATAGTTATGAGATCTCCATCGGTGGTGACATGTTTTACATAGGTAAATTTTTGGATTTCATTGATGATCAATGAAATATTCTACCTCTGAATTATGCAAGTTGGTCATTTATCAACTTAATGATGGTGTTAATTAAATGTTATATAATTATTATTTAATTAAAATAATTATATGAATGTAAATATATCAATTCATTAATTAAATATTAGCTTAGTTAAATGCAAGCTGAATAATTCTTGTTGCCAAGGTTGAAAATATTTAAATGATCATATCTCGATAATTTGAACTCTATTTTTAATAAAAATGATATCACTTGAAATCTCTCAACCAATAGAAGGCGATGACGATCTTGAAATAGAGTTTTGAGTTGAATGAGAGAGGTGATCATTTGATTTCCCATGCCCTCAATATGGTACATAGTGGGTTGGCTATCTTACACATTTGTTTGGGACATATGCGATTATTTATAATCATTTAGTTCATTGACCTTTCTTCCCTTTCTCAGCATCTCTTCTGGGGAAAGTTGGTTAGCTAGTTTGGTTATTATTGGTATGAGTGTCTTATGTGTCCTTTTCCTCTATCCAAGGATTTTTACAGAATTCCTTATGGAGCACGATTAGAGTAGGTCTATACAGTGTCCTTCATACGAGTTAGTAAAATTATGAAAGTCGAAAAAATGCCTACTATTGGTCAATTCTATTATTTTTAAAATTTCATTGCATTAAATAATTAACTTAAATATGTAATCTTATAGAGTATATCCAAAATATATACCAGAACTAGTTTGTAATCTGTGAATAAAAGATTCCTTCACAAAAATCTATATTGTTTATCAACATAAAACAAAGTAAACGCAAATTATAAAAATAAAGGAACCATGATGATTCTAAATGCTTCTAAATTGTTAACATTCAAAGATTCTTAATTGCAAGCTAGTTACATCATTCCTTGTTACTTGATTTTAATTTGGATTAGACAAATCTCCATTTAGTTAACAATTCTTGTGTAGAGTCTTATTAAGCATTGCAATCACATGATTTTGCCACGGGATAATTTGCCTATTATTTTGCCACGGCATAATTTTCCTTTTATTCATATGTTTGACTACAACTTTGACTTGGCCTTTATGTTGACCTGGAAAGTTAAGGATTATCGCTGACAGGTGGATAATCATCTCCAACTCCTGATCTAGTTCTGAAATACTCGTAACCATATAGAACCATAATGTCGTTTCAACTCCTTTTTAACATATATTTTTTCTTAAAATTAATAAAAAAAAATAATGATTATTTTTATAAACTTCGAAGGTAAATATAAAATATAAATCCTTTTCATAAATTCAATTACAGTTGGCATTCGACCAAACCAGTCCATCTATTAATTTCAGCCCATTTATTAATTATACCTCGTACAAACGCACACTCAAATTTTCCAGATTTTATTTATGTCTACACTTTTGTTATTATTCTATACCTACATTATTCTATTTCTGATAGCACGTTATTATGTAGTGTGCATTGTAAGAGGAGAAGAGCTTTGACACCTTGGTGCTCTTAAACATCCCGAAATAATGTTCCAGAAATATCAAAGTAATAAGAACATATTTATAAATAAATAATGATTTTATAGGGTACAAGTTATTAGAGATATCAAATGAATATGTTTCATCTACATTGAGAAATATAACTTCTTGGTTCCTGCTTTTTTTTTTTCTTTTTGCTTTCATCATTATAGCCTCAACAGTCATGTATCTCATCTTCCAAGGTATATTATGATTTTATGCTTGCTCAAATTTTTTAATGTTCTTAAATACTCGTAACTATATTGAAAGGCGCTTCTATAAAATGTTTTTGCATCAAAAATTCTTTCCATTTGTAATTTCACTGCTGCAACTTGGCTACAACCAATATTTTCACTAGCTCGTAGTGATCTAAGCTCCTTTATAGGTTGTTAGTGCTATGTTGAATACTAAATGCCATTTTCTTCAAGTCGTTAAGTAAATAAAATGGAAAATTGATTTCATGCCCTTTTACGAAATGCATAAACACTTGAACGTGGTATATGTATACAAGACCATACCTGCCCTCGCAATTCACATAAATTTGAAGCACGAGTAGTAGATCTCTCCATTTCTATCCAAGTGTTGTGACTGGTATCCCTTTGTTCCAATTTGTCACCTGAGTAGTATCCTTAAGAAACTTTTGGCCATATTTATCTTTTGACTTTTTGATTTTGTTGGGATCAAGCAATACTAAGAGTGGGGGTGAATCAATATTTCATAAAAAAATAGAAAATTATAGCTTTATGAAACTTAAAACAAATGAAAAAAGATGCAACAGTGAAAGCACAAATAAAAAAATGCAAGAACATCAAAATTTTAAGTGGAAACCCTCTCATTTTTATATGTAAAATAGCCCCAACTAGATTTTTTTTTTTCCACGACCAACAAGGAGCCACCACCCCTACAACAATATAGCAAGCCTCCACTTGCTTGAGGCCACAACCTCAACAACTACAATTCTGAAATTCATGTGCAAACACAAGGAAAGTGTTTCACTGAATTGATGCAAGGAGCTGCATATATGGAACAAATATAAAATATGTAGAATACCCTTCAGTTGCCTCTTGAAAATGTCTTAACATGAGCTATATAATGGAGACAATTCTTCAACGCTTTTCTTCACTTCAAGTATTCATACCCTACATAAAATATGACTATAACATGCATTGCAATCTCTAAAATAATTCTCTGATGTTTTTCAGGAAGATGCCATAATCATTGAACAAAAATATCCTTGCATAATTGTCTCACAATGCATAGCAATATCACTCACTCATAATAGAACCAACCCCAACTCTACAAAGATTTTTCCTATAATTAATTTTGTCGAAGTGATTAAATAGTAATTGCTATAACAAGTGGAGAGCCAAACACTCATGTTCATACATTATTGATCTGGTCCAGTGCAATGAATTCCTCCTTGAATCGATCCACCATAATCTTCATTGAATGAAAGACCTTTTCAACTTTAACCATCTTCTAGATTAAGTCTATCATTCCTTGACTTAGTGGAGCAATTACCATGGGAAAGTACAAGAGAAAATGCTCGTGGTTTAATTTTAGTGTGCGCATAAATTAGAAAAATTCATTCTACAAGTAGTGTTGCATTCATGCAACGGGAAGCCAATAACAATTACAAGTGTCATGGGGGTATTGTGAGAAGACAACAAAGATTATTGTGTGCATGCTATGATAAGCCAATGTCACACTATGTGGAGATAGTAATTTCAACCATCATCCTCCCAGACTTGCAACTCAACTTTGGTACATCAATATCTAGACCTAAACATTGCCACAACCTTACAAAATAATCTAGTGAACTCATTACAGGGCATACAATATATTACGAGGAAAATATTGCTTGTTGACATCAATGCCAACACTACAATGCCAACATTCTTCCCCTTTGGGATTGATGGTAACCCACTGAATCAATCATGAACCTAATCATTCCACCTGAAGTTGACCTCAAAAGATAATCCTAGCTCTCTCCCCCTTCAACATCAATGGCAAGGGGAAATACATAACACTGACAAAGAAAAGTTCCAATAATGGAGGGATAAGATAAATGAACATACTCCCCCTGAAGTGCAACCATATATACTCCCCCTAAGTTGTTGAACACTCTTGTTAGGTCCCTATAATACTGATTCCCTCATTACTATTGCCATTGTAGCCCTTATTGTTATTGTTGTGCCCCTATTGTCCCCATATTGTTATTATTGTGCCCCATAAAAGCCCACTATTGTTATTGTTGTGCCCTTATATTATTATTGTTATGTCACCTTTGATTATATTGTGACCCCTTAGACTCCTATATATAGAAAGGAGGTTTTGTCATTTGTATCATCTAAGAACTATTCATTTGTATAATGTAAAGGAGGTTTCCCCCTCGAAGAGGCTGATTTTGAAGTCGTTGATCTATCTTTTCTTCTATTTTGTGAGTTGGTTACATAACATTTAGTATCAGAGTTTTGGATTCTAGGGTTTCGCTGCTCCAAACAGGTCATCGTGGAATTTTTGTTATAACTTTTTCTCTACGAACATTCAAAAGCTAAAAGAAAAACCCATTTGATTTGATATCGTTCTAAATCTCAGGTCCGAATTTCAGATCTTGTCTCTCTATATTTTTGGAGATATTACCTGAGAAGTTAGGGTTTTTGCAAGCTCCTGAATTACATCCCAAACAGGTGACCTAGGGAAAATCATCATAAATTTCTCTCTGAGCATCAGATTGAAATTTAGTAAAAATTTTCAGAAAGAGGACGGCCTATAGTTTTATGTGTATCGGTTTCAGGTCCTAAGGTTGAAACAGTGACACGTGGCACTTCGTACAAATTCGCTCTACTGAACCAGTCTATAATCAGGACATCGTGGGAGATTTGGCATAACTCTTCCTTGGAGAATCCAATCTTGATCAAACTTACGTAGCTAGAAAGTGGACTCAGAGGGTTACCACAAGACGAAATTTCATACCTTGGAGATCCAAAATTACAGAGATACAATAGATTCAATATCGAGCTCCTACAAAGTTTGGTTTGAAAAAATAGTTTGAAGGAATTCAAAGGGCATACTGAAGCATAATTATCATTAATTTATGCCCCGAAGAAAGAAAATGGAAACACCTAGTAAGAAACCTGAAATCTCTAGCACGACTCATGAAGAAGAGGAAGAAATACACCATGATATATAAAAATTACGAGACCAAGTGCAACAAAATTCACTCTCACAAAAAATAACAGAAGCTAAGATGGATAGTTTAAAGAAAGGCATGGAAGCTAAGATGGATAGTTCAAAGAAAGACATGGAAGCTAAGATAAATTGCATGGAAGCTAAGATGGGTGGTTTAAACAAAGGCATGGAAGCTAAGATGGATGGTATAGAAGAAAAACTTAAAGGCAACATGGAAGATTTGAAGACAGATTTGACAAATTTGCTGCAATAAATTCTTACTAATGGCGAAAGGGTAGTAAAGGAAATTCATGAGGAGAACAAAAGAAATTTTAGTCATGATTTCATAGACTCTAACGGTGGATTGAAGATCCAACATGTTCTAGAGATCGATATAAGGAAGTTTGATGGCAAGGATCCCGTAACATGGATACCACAAATGGAGCAATATTTCGATTTCCATAACGTGCAAAACATAGAAAAGGTACACATTGCAGCTTTATATTTGGAACCAAATCAGTTTGTATGGTATCGATGGCTTTTCTCTGGTAAATAAATTGTCACTTGGGCAATTTTTACGGAAGAAATGATAACACATTATGACGATACAAAAAGCAACACTTTTTTTAACCAATTGGTAAATCTCAAACAAAAGGTTTCAATGATGGAGCACATTGAGGACTTCCAAAAATTGAATATAAGGGTAAAAGATATTCCAGAGGAGCATAGGATTGATGTGTTCATAGTGACTTTAAAGAATAACATCCAACATGAGGTTCACCTTTAGGAACCTGATTCATTGGAGAAGACGTTCATGTTGGCAAGAAAAACGGAAAGCAAAAAAGAGCAAAAGGGATTTGTTACAGTTGTCATAGCAAATACACTAAGGTCATAAGTGTTCTGAGAAGAAATTAGTTTACATAGATTGTGACGAGGAGGAAGAAAAGGAACAAGAAACGTCAAAAGAAGAGGATATACACCAAGAAAAAACCCTAGAGAAAGAAGAAATGAATCCAACCATATCTTGTAATGCATTGCCCAGAATTACCGCTCCTCAAACTATCAAGATAGAAGGACATATTAAGAAGAAAAAGGAAATAGTGTTGATTGATTCAGGCACTACCATAATTTTATTCATTGTAAGATAGCTAAGGAATTAAATTGCTTCCTATATCCAGCACCAGAGTGTCAAGTGATGGTTGCAAGTGGAGGAACCATAAATTTCTCTAGAAAGTGTCATAATATCAAGCTATCCATGGGAGAATATGTATTGAATATCCCAATTCCCTCCATTCCAATGGGTGGTGATGATGTTGTACTATGAGTCCAATGGCTACAATTCGTGGGTACAATAGATGTTAATTTTCAAGAACTTTTCATGAAATTTTCTTCGGAAGGAAAAGAATTTGAATTAAGGTGTATCACAGGGAAACCAGGAAACATAATCAGCTCTAATGGAACGACAAAGCTTCTAAAGAAAGAACAACGAGGCATAATTGCACAATTATGTTCACTAGAGGTTCCCACATCGAAATCATCTATTTCTCTAGATCTCCAAAATGTATTGGACAATCATTCCAAGGTATTTGAGACTCCAAAAGGCCTTCCACCTATTTGTGATCATGATCATGTTATTTATTTGATTATGTGAAGTGTTCCTCCAAACATCAGGCCTTACAAATATCCCCATGCCCAAAAGAGTGAAATTGAATGTATGGTTACCGAAATGCTAGAGGCTGGTATAATTCATCCTAGTCAAAGTTCTTTCTCTACTCGAGTAGTATTGGTGCACAAGAAGGATGGGTCATGGCACATATGTCCGGATTATAGGGAGCTCAACAAGCCCACCATTAAAGATAAATTTCCCATTCCTATAATTGATGAATTATTGGATGAATTGCATCGATAAATTTACTTCACCAAGTTGGATCTTCGTTCAAGATATCATCAAATTAGAATGAAGACATAAGACATTCCAAAAACAACATTTAGAACTCAAGAGGGTCATTATGAATTTCAAGGTTTGATGAATTCCATTTTCAAACCCTTCCTTAGAAAATTTGTGTTAGTATTTTTTGATGATATACTAATCTACAACAAGTCTTGGAAGGATCATGTTCAACATATTGACAGGGTGCTCAAACTATTGGAGGAGAAACAATTATATGCAAAAAGCTCCAAATGTTTCTTTGGAGTACAAGAGGTGGAATATCTGGGTCATATCGTATCTCATGAAGGTGTGAAGGTAAACCCTAGCAAAATTAAAGCCATTAAGGAATGGAAAATCCCCACATCCATAAAGCATCTGCGATGATTTATTTGGTTGACATGGTATTATCGCAAGTTTGTCAAGGATTATGGGCGAATATCAACACCTCTACCAACATTATTGAAGAAAGATGCATTTACATGGACACCAAAAGCAACGAATGCCTTTGAACATCTTAAAGTGGCAATGTGCCAAGCATTGGTCTTAGCTACGCCAGACTTCACAAAAACCTTTATTGTGGAATGTGATGCCTCAGAATATGGAATTGGTGTTGTTTTAATGCAAGAAGAAAGACCCATTCCTTTCGAAAGTCGTCCAATCAAAGGAAAGTATTTACACAAAGCTATTTATGAGAAGGAAATGTTGGAAATACTACATGCACTTAAGAAATGGCAACCCTATCTAATGGGAAGACACTTCAAGTTAAAAACCGATCATGATAGCCTTAAATACTTTTTAGAACAAATATTATCTTTAGAAGAGCAGCAAAAATGGTTCACAAAGATGTTGGGTTATGACTTTGAAATCATCTACAAAAAAGGGAAGCAAAATGTTGTGGTAGATGCACTCTCAAGAAAGGATGAGGATGTGGGAGCATTCCTTTGCGCCATTTCTATTATCCAACCAAATTGGATAAACAAAGCAAGGGATGAATGGAAGAATGATGAAGAAGTGTGGGCACTCATTCAAAATTTACAACGAGATCCCAGTACATCTGATACATTTAGCTGGAAAAATGATTCGTTATGGTACAAAAATCACTTATACCTATGTAAGAAATCCCAACTCAAACAAAATACTCTTATGGAACTGAACACCTCTCCCTTAGGAGGGCACTCAAGATTTTTAAAAACTTACCATAGGGTTAAGAAGGATTTTTTTTGGGATGACCTTAAATCGGATATTCAAAAGTTTGTGGTGGAATGTTTGGATTGCCAAACAAATAAAGATGAAACAGTTAAGACACCAGGTCTATTGCAACCTTTATCCATTCCAAGCCAAAGTTGGGAGGAGGTTTCAATGGATTTTATCAGATGCTTACCCAAGTTCGAAGGAAAGAGTGTCATAATGGTGGTAGTTGACAAACCTACCAAGTTTGCACACTTTTGTGCATTATCGCATCCATTTAAAGCCAATACAATTTCTACTGCATTTATGGAAACAATTCAAAAGCTACATGGAAACCCAAACATTATTGTAAGCGATCGAGATTCCATTTTCACTGGAAATTTTTGGACATAATTATTTTCTTGTCTTGGTACTCAGTTAGCTCATAGCTCATCTTATCATCGTCAATCTGATGGGCAAACTGAAATAGTAAACAACTGTTTGGAAGGATATCTTCGTTGCTTTCTATCTGATAAATAGACTTAATGGATCAAATGGTTGTCTTTGGTTGAATGGTGGTATAACACTTCCTTCCATACTGCAACAAAAATGACCCCATTTATGGCACTTTATGGATATCATCCACCATCCATCACATCATATTTAAGAGAAAATTATAAGGTTGAAGCAGTGGAAGATCACATCGAGCATCAACAAAAAGTTCTCCAACTCTTAAAGGATAACCTCACTTTGGTGCAAAATATAATGAAACAACAAGCAGATCAACATCGCGGGAAAGAAGTTTTGATGTAGGTGACTGGGTATCCCTACGACTACAACCATATAAACAAATGTCCCTCAGTCAAGCTAAGAAGGATAATAGATTATCACCAAAGTATTATGGTCCATACCACGCGTTGCAAAATATTGGTACTATGGCATACAAATTGAAGCTTCCTGCAGCTTCCTGAGTGCACCCAATTTTCCATGTTTCATGCTTAAAGAAGGTTATAGGTTAAAAACTCTCAGTTCAAACAATATTGCCAGAACTTGACGAGGAAGGAAAAATCATATTGGAAACTGAAGAAATCACAGAAATAAGAACCTAACAACTACGAAATCGATCAATTTCGGAGTATCTCATCAAGTGGAAGAGCTTACCGGCTGAAGATTCCACATGGGAGGGTGAGAATTTTATACATAAGCATCTAGAACTACTCAAGCGTTGAGGACAACACTTTTTTGAAGGAGAGGGGCATGTTAGGTCCCTATAATACTAATGATTCCCCCATTACTATTGTCATTGTATCCCTTATTGTTATTATTGTGCCCCTATTTTCCCCATATTATTATTATTGTGTCCCATAGAAGCCCACTATTGTTATTGTTGTGCCCTTATATTATTATTGTTATGTCGGATTTGATTATAATGTGACCCCTTATACTCCTATATATATAAAGGAGGCTTTGTCATTTGTATCATCCAAGAATTATTCATTTGTGTAATGTAAAGGAGGTTTCCCCCTTGAAGAGGCTAATTTTGAAGGCGTTGATCTATCTTTTCTTCTATTTTGTGAGCTGGTTACATAACAACTCTCCCCCTACATAAGCGAAAATCGTGCTCCTTTGAAGAAATAAAATGAAGAACCAAAAGAAATACATATTGCAATGAGGCACATAATACCAAGCAACCACCACCAACTTAGCAAACTTTCTATAGCTAATTGATACGTACTTTAACGAACTACTAAGTCCATAGAGATATCTCAATGACTTCGAAAAGGTGCCATTCCCAATTGTTTCCTAAGATGATCAAAATGGTCACTTGGAAGATGTTTGGTAAAAATATTTTTAATTTGCTCATTAGTGGCCACATAATCCAATATGACAACATGATTAACAACCTAATCTTGTAGAAAAAGATACTTTATTAGAATGTGCTTTGTTTTGGAATGGAGGTCTAGATTCTTGGAAATGCTAATTACACTAGTGTTGTCAACCATGATGGGAATAAGATCAACATATTAAACTTGGATATCTTAATAAGTCTACTTCATCCATGGGATTTGGGTGCAACAAGTGGTTATTGCTACATACTCAACTTTAACAATAGATAATAAAATGGAGTTTTGCTTCTTACTTTCCCAAGAGACCAAGCAACTGCCCAAAAATAATGTTGCTCCTGATGTACTTTTCCTGACATCAATGCTACCAACCCAATTTTCATCACTATAAGTAATTAAACTAAAATATTTAGCTCTAGGATACCACAAGGCATAATCAATAGTGCCTTGAAGATATTTGAAGATCATCTTAACTACATTTACATGACTTTTCTTGGGATTAGATTGAAATCTAGCAACCAACCTACAACTTACATAATGTCAGGTATAGAAGTTGTTAAATAAAACAAGCTACCAATCATTGATCGATAAGTAGACTGATTGACCTCAGGACACTCATGATCATATTTACTCAATTTTCAACTAGACACCATGAGTGTGCTAATTGGTTTACAATCTTCTAGGCCAAAATGTTTCAACTTTTCCTTTAACTACTTGAATTGAGAGATGAATATACCTTTGTTTGTTTATGTAACTTGCAACCTAAGAGACAAATTCAACTCACCCAACATAGAAATTTCAAACTCTTTTTGCATGTATTCAACAAACTTGTGGCCCATTTCCTCCAAATCGCTTCCAAAAATGATGTCATATACACACACAACAATAATTATAAAATGATCATTCTCAAATTTAATGTATATATTGTTGTGTATTGATCCTCTTTTGAATCCTTGTTGTTGTAGGTGTTTGTCCAACTTTGGATTTCAAGCTTTTGGAACCTATTTCAACCCATAGAGATCCTTTTTCAACTACCAAACTTGATTTTCATTATTAATCAACTATAATCATTCTAGTTGTTCTATGTACACTTCCTCTTATAATTCACCATTCAATAAGGTTGACTTGAGATCCATTTGATAAACTTTTACATTCTTATAGCATGCAAATTCCAAGAACATTCTAATACCATCTACTCTAGCTATCAGTGCAAAGGTTTCTTCAAAATCAATACCTTCTACTTTAGTATACCCTTTGCATACCAATATTGCCTTATTTCTTACTACTTGGCCTTCTTTATTCAACTTGTTCTTATAGATCCATTTGGTTCCAATGATGTTATTATCCTTTGGTCTTGGTAATAGCTCCCATGTGTTGTTCTTTTCAATTTGGTCGAGTTCCTTGTTCATTTCCTTGATCCAATTTTTGTTTTCACTAGCCTCATTGAAATTCTTTGGCTTTACCCGAGACAACAATGCAAAGTATGCTTGGTTTGAATTGGTCATTAATATTCTTCTTGTTTCATTCCCAGATCCTAGTTCCCAATGATTTGGCTCTAAGGATGCTTCTTTTGTATGTGACTAGGCGGAACCATACTCATTAGGGGGGTATTCTCTTCTTATTCTTCCTCCTCATCGGAAACTTCTTGATATTCATACTCTATGAAATCATAATCTGCATCAATTGGTTCTTTAGGCTCTTAAAATTTTGGTAAGATCTCATTCGCCACGATATCAATGCACTCCATTATTTTCTTGGCCCTTTTATTGTAGCACTTGTAGCCCTTGCTTTTGAATGAATAACCAAGAAGCCTTCATCAACTCATCAGTCAAATTTTCCAAGCTTTTCATCATTCTTTTTTATGTAACACTTGCTGCAAAAAAACTTGAGATGATCTAGTTCTGTAGGCCTCCCTCTCCATAACTCATAAGGTTTCTTGTCACTATATGGCATGAGTAGAATTTTGTTTGCTAAATAAATTGCTAATTGAGAAACTTCTCCCCAAAAAGTATGTTCAACATTAGCCTCATCCAGTATTGTTCGTGCCATATCTTGAATTAACTTGTTCTTCCTCTCCACCACACCATTTTGCTAAGCTGTTTTACCAATTGAGTATTGTCTTTTAATGCCACGCTCTTCACGAAATTCTTCAAACTCTTTGGACATATATTCACCTCATCTATCAAATATTAAGCACTTAATCTTCAAATCCTTGTCATTCTCAAATCGAGCCTTCAAAATTTTGAATTTGTTGAAGGCTTCTAATTTCTTTTTCATTAACAGGATCCAAGTAGCCCTTGTGAAATCACTAGTGAATATGATGAATTATGTTTATCCTCTTGCACTCTATTTTCTTCTAGGTCCACAAATATTGGTATGCACTAGCTCCAAGTGTCTAGAAGTCCAATATTATTTAGTCTTGAAGTGCACCCTTGTTTGCTTTCCAAGTTGACATGATTTGCATAAAATGTTGCTTGCTTTAGATAATTTTGGCAATCCTTTAACTGCTTTAGTTTTGTTGATCTTGACTAGGTTTTCAAAATTCACACGCCCCAATCTTCTATGCCACAACCATGATTGATTTGTTTTTTTCATGCAACACTTAACTCTGGAATCATCAAATACATACATATTGTTGTCATTTCTAATTGTCTTGCCCACTAATTTTCTAGATCTAGCACTTTTGATTTTGCAATCTTTAGATTGGAAAATTACATGATATCCATTATCACACATTTGATTTACACTTAAAAGATCGTGCTTCAATACATCCACGTAGAGCACATTTTGAGCCTTGGACTTACCATCCAACCTTACAGTCCCTTTGCTTTTGATTGGAGTTGGAGCATCATTGCCAAAACTAACAGCTGACCTAAGACATGGGAGAACCAAGTCTTCAGCATTAGCAGAGCATGCGGAAAAAACCAAGCATCATGTTTGTATTGAGGAGGCCAAGGTTATAACCAAGGTTGCCCATTTCCATCACCGTAAATTCAAGGAAGCGATTGAAATTGAAAAAAGGCCTAACAATCTCAATAGAGATGATGGCTAGAAGATCAGTCGTTGTTGGATCCCTGCCCTTTCTTCTTAGTCTTGTCGAGTTGTCCCCTTATTCCCCGGTTCCTTCTCCTTATAGCTGTCTTTTCCTTCCTCCTAAGGTTCTCCTTTTGGTTATATTTTTTAATATTGTCCGGTTCTTGTCCTCCTTGTTAAAAAAATAAAAAAATAAAAATAAAATATATATAATAATAATAATAATAATAAAACAAATAAAATAAAATTTTGACTTTCATTTTAATTTCCTTATCAAAAATTTTTATGAAATAGTATTATTTGTATACTAAGTTTCTACCTTTACCTATAAATAAATAAAAATAAAAATAGAAATATATATTAATTTTAACCAATACTCATAATTTTTCCATTAAATCATAATTAAAATAAATAAAATAAATGAATATATTAATAAATAAATATTTCTAATATATAAACCCCCCCCCACCTTTTCTCATCCCTAGAAATTCAATTAATTAAATAAATTAGAATTAGGTAACTTGGTTTAATAATTAAAATAAAATAATATAACATTCTATTATATAAAACCCCCCTTTTTACGTATATGATTATAAACGAGTTAAGTTAAATAATTTATTAACTAAGAAAAATGTATTAATATGATAAAATTGAATAACTGATATACTACAAGTAGTTATTTATTCTATTACATTTGACTTAATTTTAATATTATTTTTAATCTAGCCGTTGATGGTCAACCCTGTCAACCTAGCCGTTTGGATGATCTGCTCTCCCTATATTATTGGCAGCCATGATTTGACTCCTCAACTTGTCTTGACAATGAACCACACTAGTTGGTTCGAAACGTGTCAACAAAGGTTTTCTACATGTGATTTACGTCGAAAATCTTCTTAATAATTGTTATGGATCATAGAAGCCTCAATTCAACAACATTTCATTTATCAAACTCCTTCATATGCAAAAACTTGCTCTTATCACCTATCACGTGCTTGGATCATGCACTATCAACAAGCCATTGTTCATATTGATCATGGGCTCTCAACGCTAACACACATTTTTCATATCTATTAGATTTCTCTTCCCATATTTTTACCACTTCTTGCTGACCTAGTCTCTCTTGAATCTGCTACTTGGGAGGACTAGAAAAACTAGATCTACACTCACTTGCTTTATGGCCAAAATTGTTACATTTGAAATAGTCGATTTCATTCATTTGTGGATAAAAAATATTTTTACAATAATTTATTAGAGCTTTGAACAACCCTCAATCTATCAACATCACTTCTGGAAAATAAATTCATTCTACAATTGATGGCTTTGTGCCCAAAATTATGACATGCAAAACAATAGCCCTAAAAAAATTTGGATACCTACCTAACATTGTATTGCCAACGAGAGGGAGTTGACTTGATGGGCCTTTGTTGCTTCTCTTGTTGATTTTTAGTATTACCTTGAAGATTTTGTGTTGATTGCACTAGATCAATATTATTCTATTGCTATTGTTGTTGGTTGGAGTGATCACTTGGTTGCATTTTCCTTTTAGTGCATTTGAATAACTGGAGCTTGGTTGTCATTTTGTATATTTTTGATAGGTCTCAAACCCTATGCCATTTTTTATTTTTTTTGGAGACCTTTGCATATCGAGAATATCCTTCAAAACATTAGATCCTTTCACAAATTTTAGATTTAGAGTTGGTTGAGCTTTTTCTTTCTTCAGATCTGATCTCGAAGCCACAACTTCTGCTTCAAGTCTTTAAAAATTTCTCTCCCAATATCTTAGCTGATCAGAGAGTTTCCTCCTTTCTTTTTGCCTCCTCCAGCTGCATTTTCAAATAGAATATGTCTTCTTCATGAGTGCTTATATTTTGAAACCCACATATCTTTAGCTTTAGATATTTCATTCTCTGCTTCCAACTCTTCCCAGATGCTTTGTTGATCCTTTAGTTGTCGGACCAAAACTTATTTTAATTTTTCATCAACATAAAATTCATAAAATAATAGGATATGTCTTCTTTTACTTTGCGTAGTTTCTCCTTCGACAATTTGTTCTTTCTCCTTGCCTTACTCAGCTCATTCAATGCAATTATGAGCTCTCCTTCATAATCCACCACAATTTCTTCAAAATCATATTCATCCTTGCATTCAAATTCTAGGAGAGAACACCGATCAAGCTCCTCTTTGGATGATGGCTCGCCGTTAGCTCCTTGAGAATCACTTTCCTCTTTGGAGTATAAAATCTCTTTCTTTTGAGCATTACCCTTCTAATATCTCTTAAATTTACTCGTTCCTTCACTTCCTTTCGCTTTTTCTCCTTTTCTCCTCATGTGAATGGACACCTTGATGCAAAATGTCCAACCCTTCCACAATAAAAACATTTGAAAGGGAGTTTTCCTTTGTGTTTTCCAGATCCCCTTTCTAGCTTCCTAGCAGACTAAGTAAATTCTTGATCTAATTCATAACTAGAATATTCTTCTTGTTCCTTGGATTTCTTAGAAAGTTCATTGGCTTTCTTGGTATGTTCCTTGGTTTTCGTGGAAATATCAAAGGTTGCTTCTCTGTATTCTGATCTTTCCTATCCAATTCACATCTCATATGTAGTGAGGGGCCCAAGGAGTTGTTCCATGGTGAGATTACTCATATCCTGCATTTCTTCAATGGTCGAAACTTTTATATTAAACCTTATTGGCAAGGATCTCAATATTTTCTAAATAATCACTTCATCTTCAAGCTTTTCATCTATGACTTTGATCAAGTTTGCAACTTCCTAAACTCTACGAAAGTATTCACCAATACTTTCTTCCTCTCTCATCTTCAAGCTCTCAAACCTTATTATGTAGGTTTGAAGCTTCACCTTCTTCACTTTTTCATTTCCTTCATACGTATTCATGAGTTTTTCCTAGACATCCTTTACTAGCCCACAATAGATGATTTGTTGGATCAGTTGCAGTAAGAAAAATACTTCGCCAAGTTGGACTTAAAGTTTGGATATCACCAAGTTTGAGTCAGAGAAGAATATACCTAGAAGACCACCTTCCAAACCATGCAAGATTTGTATGAGTGGTTAGTCATGCCATTTGGCCTATGCAATGCACCAGTTACGTTTATGATATTAATGAATGATGTAATCCACCCTTTTATAGATTCATTTGCTATTGTCTACTTGGATGATATGTTGGTATACAATGTTACTTGGGAGGATCACATATCACATTTGACATAGGTGTTGGAGACATTAAAGAAGCACCAACTACTAAAAAATCTCAAGAAGTGTGAGTTTCCACATCAATATTTGGTGTATCTGGGGTATGTGATAGGTGGAAGAGAGATGATGATAGATCCTGCCAAGATGGAGGCCATGATGAAATGGTCTGTGCCTACTAATCTTTCAGAGTTCATGAGTTTCATTGGGGAAACACATTACCTAAGGAACTTCATAGCCTCATTTTCTGTGGTAGCAGCACTACTCCACGCCATAACAATAAGTGGCAAGAGTTTCAAGTGGGAAAGGGTCGACAAAGCACTTTCGAGGAGCTTAAGAATGTAATGTGCCCTTTTATATATTCTTTTTTTTTGTCTCCTTAGATGATATATTTGTATACAATTCTACATGGGAGGAGCACATATCGTATTTGATGCAGGTGCTCAAGACATTAAAGAAGCACCAACTACTAGCAAATCTCAAGAAGTGTGAGTTTGCACATCAATATTTGGTGTATCTGGGGTACGTGATAGGTGGAGGAGAGTTGATGATAGATCTTATGAAGATGGAGGCTATCATGAAATGGTCAATGTCTACTAATGTTTCAGGTCAGGAATTTCACTGGGGAAACACAGTACCTGAGAAATTCATAGCCTCATTTTCAGCAGCAACAACATTATTCCATGCCATAACAACAAGTGGCAAGAGTTTCCTTTGGGGAAATGGTCAAGAGAGGGATTTCGATGAGCTTGAGAAGAAGATCAGTGAAGCACCAATTCTCACATTACCAAAATTGTAGTATGCCTTTCAAGGGGAGACAAATGTGAGTTGGTATGTTATGGGAGTGGTCTTGACGTAGAGAGGAAGGCATGTATGCTACATTCAGAAGTATTTCATGGGGTAGTTCTTAACTACCCTACCTACGACAGGTAAATATATGCCCTGGTGCAAGATTTGAAGAAGTGGAAGCACTATTTGATGGGAAAGGAGACAATAACCCACACAAATCATCAACCACTACAATACCTGCAGGCCCAAAATAAGCTACAACATATGAGGCATTATAAGTGGATGGGGTTTTTACAACAATTTCATTAAGTGATTAAGTACAAGAAGGATAACACAAACAAGCATGCCAACATGCTTTCAAGGCCACCCGCACCAAATATCACAACTTCGAGAACGCTTATGCACATGGCGATGCATGCAAAGAGGCATATTCAAAGGATGAGGACTTCAAGGAGGTGTTTAGTAGTTGCAGGGTCAAAGTCATGTGCATGATGGAGACAACAATGTTGACTACCATCTCTAGGATTGATTACTCTATAGGTTGGATAAGCTATGTGTTCCTAAAGGTGAGCGATTGCAACTGATTAGAGAGACTCACGCCTCCAAGGTTGTAGGGCACTTTGGCGTAGGGAAGCCTCATCGTCAACTTGTTGAGGTATGTGTATTGGCCCAATATGCAAGAACAAGTAGCTAGGTTCATAAGAGGATGCATGCTTTGTTGTAATAGCAAGTATAGAAATTGGAAACATGGTCTATATCATCCCTTACATGTACCCACTTGTCCTTGGGAAGGCATTTCCATGGACTTTGTGGGAGTTTTACCAACAACCAGGAAGGTACATGACTACCAGTTGGTGATAGTTGACAAGCTCAACAAGATATGTGTTTTCACGCCCTATAAAAATACCATAAATGAGAAACAAACAACAAACTTGTTATTTGGATTGGTTTGGGTGCAATTTGGGATACCAAGGAACATCGTTTTAGATAGGGAAACAAGATTTACAAGTGCATTCTAGACTACATTGTGGGAGAAGATGGACACAAAGTTGAAGAGATCTACAACATTCCATCCACAGACAAATGGGTAGACAAAAGTAGTTAATAGGACTTTGGTGCAACTTTTGAGGGGATACAAGTAGAATCATCCAAAGACTTGGGATGAAAATCTGGTATATATACAAAATTATTTCAATAGAGCAGTTCACACTTCTTTAAGAAGGTCCCCATTTAAAACTTGTTTTAAATATTTGTTCTTCACCTTTAAACATTGCATATGGGCAACAAGGAGGAGTGAGGGAAGATCTTACATGAGACATTTTGAGGGCTGAAAAAAATTATAGACAAGATCAGGCAGATATATATATAGGTACAAGAGACTCTGCAAAAGTCACAAGAGAAATACAAGGCCAACAATGATCGACATACCATAGATAAATCATTCAAGGTGGAAGATAGAGTATGGTAATAGTTGAATAAGGAGAGACTACAGGGACCTAGTGAGAAAATTAAGGCTCTAAATTATGGTCCCTTCGAGATACTGGAAAAGGTGGGTTATAATGCATATCAACTCATCTTACCACCGTATATGCGCATTTACTCAATTGTGAATGTAGAGAATCCGAAACTCTATGAGCCTTCCATGCTACATCAGGAAGTGAAACAAGTCCTACCTTTTGTGGAGGATTTGGCACCAAATGCTTAGACAGAGTTGATAGAAGATATAGTTTTGTAGAAGAGGTCTACAACTACAAGACAAGGGCAACATGACCTTTGGCAGATTGGGTTGAAAGGACAACTTTTAAGCAAAGCTAAATGGTACATCAGAGATAAGCTTATGGGGACAAAATCCTCCCAAAATGAGGAGGAGTGAGTCAAATTGGATCATTATATTGTTTCTCATCTATATGGATGATTTTAGAGTGGAAAAATTGGACGAAAAAGCTCCAGGACCATTTTTACCGACAAGACCCAATTTGGAAAATTGTGGTTTAAAACCTTCAAGGAGCATTTTGAAGCATCAAACTATGTTTTTTGGAGGTAAAACTTTGTCACTTTAGTGCCAAATCTTGTTGTCTTATTTTACACATAGAGACCTTTCCAATGCCACAAGAATTTCGTTAATCAGAGTCTTTATATTAAAGTTATGCTACTCAAAAGTTGACCTTCTTGTTTTGACCGCCATAATTTGAGATGATGCCACGTCAACCCCCATTATTCATGGAAAAGGGGCTAGCCATGTCATTATGATGTAGAATACTCTAGAATACTCTATATTATAACTATGGTTATGAGTTGAGGCAATCAAACCTAACCACTAGTAGGCTATCGAGTTGTGTTATAACTAGGCCACTAGGAGGAAAATGGGTTCCATTCTTTCAAGTGAATTTTTTCCATAGCAGAGTAAAAATAACCGAGAGGGATAGGTGATAGAGCACACATAGAGGATTTATGCACTCTAGCCCATCAACAACAATCCATACTTCTTTATACTCGCAAACATTTTCTATTCTGAGAAAGAGACAAGAGCAACCTCACATTCCAACTGGGTTTTTCTCCCAAAAGGGTTTTCCAAGTCATATCTTGTGTCAAATGTGCGTGCGAGATTTTATTTTGTTGTTCTCTATTTTCTACATAATTTTTAATTCGCATACATGCACTATTGACAGTATTCTACAAATCCAATAATCTAAAAATAAATAAAATTGTAAGTGTAGAATTTTCTATTTTAAAATATAATTTTATTTGTTCTGTTGTGACGATCTGTCCGATGGAATATCCACGGTAGTTTACAAATCAATTGTTGTGTTGAATACACAAATGGAGAAGACAACAGATAAGATAAACCTGAGTTGCATTTACTATTCAGAAATATAAATTTATAATACATTTCCTTGTGACCCTTAGTCTTCACATACTCAGTGGTCTCTAGGACTTCGGTGATTGTTCACATTCCACACCAACCCTTAGCGGATTAGGTGTCCAACTTCCCCCCTTTAATTCGAAGGAGTATATACGAGTCCAAAAATAGAGCTCTAATAAAAAATACAACAATGCATGACAACAATAGGATGTGCTCTTTGCGATGATGGAATAAAGTGGGAGAACTTGAGGTTTCAACTTACGGTGGTTTAAGGATGACCACCAACACTGGAATGCTTAGTGCAGTTCTTAGAACTCTTCCAAATCTGGCAAGAAGATGAAATATTATGTTAGAGGAAGTGCTCCTTAATTCTTTGAAGAGGGAAACCATCAACCTAGAAAAGGAAGGTCTTCAACCTGTGGTGGTTTAAGGCTAACCACCAACTCTGGAACGTTTAGTGTAGTTCCTGGAACTCTTCCAAATATGGCAAGAAGTTGAAGTCTTCTACTAGAGGAAGTGATTCTTAATACTTTGGAGAGGGAGACCTTCAACCTAGAAAGGGGAGGTCTGCAAATTGCGGTGGTTTGAGGAAGGTCACCAACCAAAGGCATGCTCATGGGCTTCTGTGTCTCTAGCTACAACTCTAAATCTGGGTATGGTTGTCTCTGGTTGTAGGCTCGAGCAGCAGGTTCAAGTTGTGACTTAGGCTCACTTGATTTATCTTTGAAACTTGTAGATGACCATCAATTCTCCCCTTGTCTGATACAAGGTGAGAAGACGAAGATATCTCAATTGCAATACTTTTCAATATTCAAGAAGAAATCCTGTGATATGAGTGAAATATCTTCTTGGTTGTTGAAGAACGTTGCCCAGAAGCAATCCATCCAAGGTTAATATTTGTTCTTGTAGGAGGCTTGTTTTTTAAGCATTTGTTTGAAGAATGAGTGTGTTGACCATAATGCTTGAATGGATGAATATCAAAACAATGATATTTCACATGGACAACTCTGTCACAATGTTGGAATTTCACAATTTTTTGTTGTGAAGGAGAAGCAGGAACATGTGAATATGAACTATTATGCAAAAACCCAACATTATGAAACTGGATGGGCTTGGAATAGTTAGGAGTGCGAAGAGAAACCTCCTTGTCATATCCAAGACTAGTTATATTCTAGTTGCTGACAAGCTCTTCCCAAGGTCTGATGATGGGCTTGGGAAGTGCCTACTAATTTTTTGCATCTGCGTGCAAATTTGCTCTTGAATCAACCTCAACTTTATTGTCTTAATTAGCTTATGCATGTTGATGGGAGTCAACTTCAGATTAAAAAATGGGATTGTTCTGAACTAAAACAAGTTCAGGATGATCACTATGTTGTAACTCTTCTCGTTGTAGTTGTGACTCAAGCTGCAAAAAATAAAAATAAAAAATGTGCATTTCCTAGATAGATTTGAATATCAAAAAGGGTGTTCTTGTTGATTTTTACTATACTTTTAGTAATATAACTTATTAGAGTTCTCAATAACTCTAATAAGGTATCAATTTTAACCATTTTATCAACAACTCACACTCAGCAAAAGAAATAGATTCAAAAAACTTGGATGCTTGAGCTTGCTATACTGTCTCACACTAATGACCAAAGAAAACTCCAAAAAATCAAGCTCTATGTGCCCAATACATGAGTGAGAACTTAATGGTGATTGCAATTTTTGAAACATGGTGACCAATTATATATATATATAATAATATATATATATATATATTCACATTTAGCTTTACACCATCAACACCTTTTAATAAAAACCACAAAACTTGCTTTGCATAAGAGACTTTAAAACATAAACAAATCACTCGTGATGTCACATAAGACAACTTCACTCGGGCTTGTGCACCCAAAGGCGAACTCTCCCAAACCAACATTCACAATGAATAAAGGCTCAAAGGAAATGGTGAAGCGCGGCTTTTCCTTAGCTTTCAAAGAAAAGCACGAAGCTTAAACACATATCTCGAATCCTTCACTCAAACACATGATTCCAATTATTGATGATGTCGATGAATCCATTTCACAAATTCGTGCTCACTGAGTACTATATCCAGTGGTTCGAGTAGTTTACATCATTTACTTCGTAAAATGAGGTCTGTGCCACTAATTCTGACAACCTCTTCACCGCCATAGACACCAAAGATTATGTAGGGAAGTGATTTACCATCCTCAATAAAAAAATTATGTCGCGGGATTCGAACCACAAAGGAGTCCACTCAAACAAATCACCGCTAAAATTGGACAAATCGAGGCATTTCTTTTGTAGAAATCGACATGGAAACTTGGATGAATGCCAAGAGCGGTGTAACGCACATTCAACACACCATTCCCACGATACATTCCCACTATTCAACGCACATAGAATCAAAACACAAAGTTGTCTACGACTGGATTAACGTAATTTACAGAAGTTTATACATCTCAGAGTTCCAAAAACCCACTTGTACTCTACGCAGCAAACTTCAATGGTGATTCAACGAACTTACTGCTTGAACTATTCAGCTCAGATTTGAATGGAGAACTTCAACAAAGAATTAATGCCAAGTCTATAGAGCATATACCTCAAACAAATACATAAAGTACCAGCGCTACAGAACTACCCATGGAGATAGGACAATTTCAATGCATTTCCAAAATTGGTTCAACAACTTCATAACAATCGGACAATCCAGTGTTATAACTAGGGTACAGGTTGCTTACTGGCTTCAACGTAAAGAATCATCATTCAATGCTCATACCAGGAATTACACATGGAGACTGCACACAGGGAGGTTCAAAGCATTTTGAATTCCTTTGACCAGCGTTAAAACACACAACGCAAGGAAAATCAACTGTCCATTCCAAGACACAAAGATATATGCATTCAAAAGTTTTGTATTCCCATGAACTACGCTCAGACTTCAAGCTCAATGCCAACGCATGAATCAACGAGAAATATGACTGCACCCAGACTTCACGATGCACATAACATCAATGGTGAGAGTAGGTAGCTTGAACAAAAATGAGCCCACGCACTAAGAGTTTTAACTCTCAACGTTATCCCTTATGTAATATGTTCGAACAATCAAACACTTGACAATGCCATTAAGGCTCTCATCTCACAGTTCATAATTCATTTCTTTGCTCAGTAATAGAGAGTTGGCAAGTGCTTCCACGCAGGGAGAAGGAGGGTCCATGTGTTTTCGTTTTGTTTTGTACCGGAGACGGAAATTCACAGGCGGAGGGACAAATTTAGGTCTTTCGTTCTCATCCCTACATCTTTGGAAGAGTCTAGACTGTCTAGGTCCAATGACAAAATACAACAAAAGGCCACAAAAAAATAGTGGCTCAAATTGGAGCAAGCATGAGAACACCTTCTCTGATACGATGTTAAACACACACATGGAGAAGACAACAAATAACATAAACATGAGTTGCATTTACTATTCACAAATATACATTTATAATAAATTTCCTTGTGACCCTTGGTCTACACATACCAAGTTGTCTCTTGGACTCAGGTGATTGTTCACATTCCACATCAACCTTTAGCAGATTAAGTGTCCAGAAGACTACTAGTAATCTTTTGTCCAGATCCACTTTGACACATATCCAAGTATAGAACAACAAATCGTCATGGGGTGTAGGCTAATCTATGTATTTCCCAAGAGGATTTCCTATGCTTATAAATGTTGCATTGTTCTAGCAATGTTGGGGTAAGAAAATAAGCTTGATCCATACAAGAACAACAAAAGGAATGTTACTATTAGCGTTGAAGTTAAGGATCCAACGATCCATATACAAACCTTGGTCCCTCATGAAGTACGAGAAATTTCGAAAGATAAGATCTCGATATGCCTTGTTTTCAAAGTAAAATGTGAAGAACCCTTTCCCACAGAAGGAGGAGGAGATATCTCCTTTAAAAATGGGTTTCCAAATTTTCTCTACCCATAATTAGACTAAGTGAGGGGAAGGCCATAACCACATAAACTGTCCCACCATTCCTCTTTCTACCAGTTGAAGATCCCTCAATTTGGCTTGAGGGATGGAAACCTCTACCTTCGGAATTTCATCCAGTTTTTTAACAAATCGAGAGGGCTTAGCCTTTGGGTATCTCGATCCATTCGCATCAACTAGTTGAAGGCCTCGATATCAAAAGGAGGAGGAGAGGAAGAGGTTAGATTGGTCATAGTGACCACCCAAGCCTACTTTACCTTGACAGGTCACAGATCCAGTGACGCCTCGACTGCACTATTCTCAGAAAACTTCATTCCACGTGCTGCAAACCTGAAATGGTTTTAGAAATGGAGCGTCGCAAGAGCCTTACTGCAAAATTTATACACTAAACATAACCAAAACAACTAAATGAAATGGTATGAGTTTCAACATAGGCTAGCTCTAAATTCTGTGGTTTCCTCTTGTTTGATATCCCTTAATTTTTTTCTAGATTCCCTATCTTTGGCTTACTATTTTGTAGCTTATTCCTTGGTCTCTAATTTTGCGGCATTAATCTTTTATTTTACTAATGTAATTTTTTATAACTTGGCCTAGTGAATCAAAATGGTTTCAGGTCCAAATGTAACCTACTTCTCTTAGCCCTATCTTTCCTTTACAATTGGGTCTTGTTGATTCTAGTCCTAAAAAACATTATGGAGGATGCAATTCCTCTTCCATAAATTCTTCAAAATTGATTCATGGGGATAATGGTCTTTGCAATCTGGGTTCTTCAACCCTTCCTTTGAATTTCTCATCATTATTGGTTTGGCCAAATTCCTTATCCAAGTCTATTTTTGTGCCCTTTACCTTTTTAACTTCGTCGGCCTTTTTAGCCACTAACTAGAAAATGACCTCAACATTTGAGTTGTCTAGTCCCCCCCCTCCCCCCGTCATTTCCTCAACCTTTCTTTATGCCCTTGTTGGCTAATGGGGTCTTGATGTTGCAACAACCTATGATTGTGACTAAGCTAAACTTGTTCTCGATGGTTAGAGCTTGGCTTCAGGTTTTATTTTACCTCCTTGAGCTATAATTTTGCATGAGAATGCATTCCATGTGATTTCTCTTTGCTGCAATTTAGCCACAATCAACATTTTTTTATAAACTTGTTATATTATCGCCACTGCTTCCTCTTCTTCTGCACACCCTTAGTCATCTTTGTTATCATTTTAAGTAGGTAGCACAACATATTCAGTAGCTTACCTCCTCTCAAGTGCATGAGAATGTGAGCATTATAGTGATAAATCATGATGAATTGACCTTCAAATGTAATGAACCTCTATATGGATAACACGACCTCACTCCTCCAAGGCTTCACTCCTCTAAATCCCCTTTCACAAATATGGTAACGGAGAAGGGAATTTTAAGAATTGCACCCAAATTTCATTAGGAATGTTCAAATGTTTATACCATCTCTTTCTCAGGGAAGTGAGTCCCATAACCTTGTTGATGGACTTCTTTGTGACATTAATTACCAATTTCCACACCCGATTCCTGGTTCCATTGAATCTTTGTATGAATTAAAGTGTAATTTTAATGTCTGAGCCCTAGAATCTTTCAAGGAACCCAATCTAGCTAGCCTTAACAAAGATTTATCTTATTGTAGAATTAACCTTGGTGGTTATTTTTGGCTTTGTTATGTTAATGACCCCTTCCATGTTTGTATGCAAATAAACTTGTGATGCCAACTTGATTTACAAGCAATGGAAGTATTATTCCTAATAATACTCTTGTGTTTGTTTAGTTATTGAAGTATCGGGGTATGAATATTGCTTGTTATAGCTTTGAGCACAACTTGCAAAAGAATAATTGTTCTCTCTTCTTAATGATAAACTCTAGCCAATACTTAGCCAATTATTTGTTCATCTAATCTCCTATTTCCTTGCGCAATTCCTAATGAAATTAGCTCCTAAAATATAGGAATTTCCTCCTATTTACTTGCACAATTCCCAAAGATTGATCAACTTCCTCCATGCAACAGTTCTACACTCAAACTAATATATAATTCATGTTACATTACCTTTTCATCTCCACTTCAACTGAGGAATTCGAATTCCTTGCATGCATTAGCTATTTTGGGCTAATTGATCAGTTAACTGGCAGATCTCTGAGTTAGACTGTTGTCCCACTACACAACTAACCTTCAACTGACTCTATCAATAGTTGGAGGTCAATTAATTGAATACCACTGAAAATAACAGAACTAGATTGTAAAAATTTATCATTCACACATGTATAATTGAACTCCAAGCCGTCTAACTCGAGTTTACTAAGCTAATTGAGTGACGAGAGTCATGTCACACTAGTTAACTGCCTCCAAGTTGTCCTGCTGATGTGGAAACTTGACTTACTCAATTTGACTAAAAGTAAAGTCAAATTGGGTCTTTCTTGCTATATACTTTAACATTCCTTATTAGCAAGAAAGGGATTTTTCACCACCCCTATCCCGCACCTACGGAATTCAAATTTACCTCTTGAAAATGCCTTTGTCAAGATTTCAACATCTTGCTCCTCAGTTCGAATGTACTGTAGCAACATAATTTTCCTCTGCACACAGTCCTGCAAATGATGATATAAGATATCAATGTGTTTGGACCTGTCATGAAATACCAGATTCTTAGAGAGCTTAATGCAACTATCATTATCACAATATATCACTTTCGGATCCATCTTCTGATTGAAAAGACCCACAAGTATTTTCCTCATCCATATGGCCTCACATGTTGCTTGACTTGTAACCATGTACTCAACCTCTACTAAGTTGAGAGCCACATACCTCTGCTTCCTGTTGTAGCAAGAAATAGTTGTGGAACCAACACTGAAGATAACACCCAAATTACTTTTCCTATTTGATGGATTCCCTACCCAATTTACATCGTTGAAGCCTTGGACCTTCACTCCCTCTGTCCTCTTGTACCATAATCCATACTCGGTAGTGCATTTAAGGTACCGTAACACATGTTTTATTGCCTTCCAATACATCTTGGTAGGCCTCACCATATCTTGACTAAGCTAGTTCACTGCATAAGACATGTTAGGTCTTGTGTGCACAAGATACACCAAAGACCCCACAAGCTGCCTATAAATGGTAGTATCAACCTCTTCACCTAAAGTGGCATTATCCTTCCTCGAGTTTGTAGCTAGAGGTGTGTCAATGGGCTCACAACTCTCCATGTGAAATCTTTAAAGTATTTCAGAGGCGTACTTCCCCTGAGACACAAATAATTCACCATCACCTTGCCATACTTCCATCCCAGGGAAGTAATGCATTAAGCCCATTTATTTGAACCCAAATTCCCTTGCAAGATCCTCCTTGCAAGAGAGAATTAGTTGCTTATCACTTGTCAGCATTAAATCATCAACATAAAAAACAAGAACATTCAAATTAGCATTTACCACAATCTGATAGGCATTCACATCAGCTTAGATTTTGGTGAAGCCCAATCCATTGAGATAACTTTCGATCTGAGTGTACCATGCTCGGGTGCCTATTTGAGACCATACAATGCTCTCTTGAGTTTGCACACATGTGACTCTCGATCATATGTCTCAAATCCTTCTGTCTGCTCTATGTAAATTTCCTCCTCAACAACATCATTGAGAAAGGTGGTATTAACATCCATTTGGTGGATTTTCAACCCCATCTATGCAAACAATGTTAGAATGGATTTGGTTGATGAATAAATTGCGATTGGTGCAAAAATGTCCTCATAGTCCACTCCCTTTATCTTAGAGAATCCTTTTGCCACAAATCTAGCCTTGTACTTCTCGATGCTCCCATCCGCTCCATGCTTCACTTTGTAGATCCATCTGCAACCAACCATTGATTTCCCTTATGGCCTCGACACCACCTACCATACATTATTCTTCATGATGGATTCATATTCTTCCTCCATGGCATCAACCCAAACAGGTTGAGAAATTGCTTCTTCAAATGAAGGGGGCTTTGCCTCAATGAGCTTTATCATGAGAGCCATGTAACCGATGTACCTATCAGGCGACCTCTTTTGCTTGTGATATGATGTGGTGGCTTCCACATTCTCCTGTGCATCTTGCAACAATATATCACCTTCTTTGGTTATCTTTCTCCCCTCTCTGGAAGATTCCGGTTAAGTGGGTGCCTCTTGTCTGCTCCACTACATGTGGCTAATCCACAACCTCCTGAAGCTCATCCTTAATCTCCTCCTTTGGATATAGAATTTGTTGCACCAATGGGATACTCACCTCTCGTTCTAGAGAGCATCTCATAGCCCTCTCCTCAACAAACTTAACATCTCTCCTCACAATTGTCATCCTCATTGAATGAAAATACACTTGGTAATTGTGTGGAGTTTCTATGTATCATACAAAAAATCCGAACTCTATTGTAGGCTCAAGTCTCTTCCTCAAATCATTGGATACATAACAATAAATTTAAGCTCCAAATTTTTTGAAATGAGACACATCAAGCTTTCTCCCAGAGAAAGCTTCCTCTGGTGTGATCATACCAAGTATTCTATGAGGACTCTGGTTTTTCAAGTAGACTATTGTGTTGCATGCTTCTACCCATAAATGCAATAGTATCCCCTGATCATGAAACATGCCCCTTTCTGCTCCCACTATGCTCTTATTCTTCCTCTTAGCCACCCCATTCTATTGGGGGTTATGTGGCGCTATTAGCTCTCTTCAAATACCTTCTTTCACAAAAAATCCTTGAAGGCATGTGAATCAAATTGACCTCCATTGTCGCTCCTAAAAGCCTTCACCTTCTTCCCAGTATCCTTCTCAACCAATGCCTTGAATTCAACAAATTTTGAGAAAACTTCATCCTTCTTCCGTATGAATAAGGTCCAACATTTTCTAGAGAAAACATCAATAAAAATAACATAGTACTTATGTTTTGTTGTGGAGGTTGTACAAAAGGGTCCACAAACATCAAAATGGATTTTCTCCGAGATAAAATTTGCTCTGCTATCTCGACCATGGAAAGTGGATTTGACATATTTCCTCAATGTGCAGCCCTTGCAGACATCTTGTTGGTCAAGGGAGCCTTTTGGGAGATCAGTGGTAATTTGTTACGTGATTTTTAAGGCACCATGGTGTACATGACCCAATATCTTGTGCCAAAGTTCTCCAATATCTCGACTCTGCACTTTTTTTGCCTTACTACTCAATGTAGTGCAATCTCCCACCTCAAGTTTGTATAGGTTCTTCACTGGAACCTAGAACTACTTCACTTTCCCAGTAGCTATGTGTATCATAAAGGCTTTCCCTTTACTATAACATTATAGCCACGATCCTTTTCTTCCCCTTTCCCACCAATGCAACATTCTCTTCAACCTCAATTTTGGACGATGTTCCATCTTTGTTATTTCTCCTGAACTCTTCTTGAATCAAAGTAGATCACAACCTTTCTCAATTCAGTAATTTTTCCCTCCAAGTCACAAAGTCTTGGTAGTTGTGTCAGGATTTTGGAAGCCCTATAAGAGCTAGGCTCACCGGGTCATCTTCTGCAACATTCACCCCAACCCCTCCAAGATCATCTAAAACTTGTATAAACCTAGAGAGATATTATGGAATAATATCATTCTTCTACATTCTTATGTTTCAAAGTTTGTCTTTTAGGGCCAATTTTCTATGGTCACTGTTATTTTTCAAATAGCTCAGTCAATGTTTTCCACATAGAAAATGGTGTCTCTTTTCCATGGATATTTCATACCACATGGTCTCTCACACCTTCCAGAAGAATTATCCTAGCCTTTGCAACATCCTTCTTCCATTGGGTGAATTGTTGTGCATCCAACTGTGGAGGTTTGGTAATATCAGTTTTCCCATATTCTAACACACCATTGTCATCAAGCACTGATTCCATTCGATCCTTCTAGGCTATGAAATTTGAGCTCCCCTCTAGGGCATACTCCAAGCTCAGTCTGTTGAAAGACATTCTCCCGATTGTGAAGAAAAATTCTTGCATTTAAACTACTACTTTGAAATTCCTGAGAGACAAGTTCAAGATTTTGGTTCCAATGTGATTTCATAGCTTTGATACCATGTAGAAATTTGATAGAAATTGCAACTGCTCAAGATTTCAAACTAAAAAATAAGAGACATAATTCTATTGTACTGATATGCGGAATGGAAATCACAATTTAGAACAACATGAATAGACATGAAACAAGAAAAACCACAAGTACATTGTGATTTCTAGGGGAACCCATCTAGGAAAAACCCCTTAAGCCTCTTTGCATTAATCGGTTGAATAGAGAAACTAGTACAATTACTTGCACCAACCCTGAGCACAACCTGCAAAAGAGTATTTGTTCTCTCTACTGAATGACAAACTATGACAACACCTACCCAATTATTTTCTCCTCCAACCTCCTATTTCCTTGCACAATTCCCTATGAAATTAGCTCTTAAAAGATAGGAATTTCCTCCTATTTCCTTGCACAATTCGCAATGATTGATCCATTGCCTTCATGCAAAAATTGTACACTCAAACTAGTATACAACTCATGTTACATTTCCTTGCCATCTCCACTTCATCCAAGGAATTTGAATTCCTTGCATGCATTAGCTATTTTGGGTTGATTGATCAGTTAACTGACAGATCTTTGAGTTAGACTATTGTCCCACTACACAATTGACCTTCGATTGAATCTATTAATAGTTAGAGGTCAGTTAACTTAATACAATTGAAAATAACTGAACTAGATTGCTAAAATTTAGCAACCACACATGCATAACTAAACTCCAAGCCCTCTAATTCAAATTTACTGAGCTAATTGAGTGACAAGAGCCATGTCACACTAGTTAACTGCCTCCAAGTTATCCTGTTGATGTGGTAATTCAATTTACTCAATTTGACTAAGGCTAGAGTCAAATTGAGCCTTTGTTGCTGCATTTTTTAACATGTAGCATCAAAATTGCTCTTTTTATATACTTATAATTGGGCTTTGGACTTGTTAAAGTAAGGGTAGAGTTGATTTTGAGCAATAAAATTAGATTTTTATTAGGATTTTAAGCACCTTGAAATAAGGATTTAAGCCTTTTATGTACAATATATAAAAGAGAGAACTTCATAACAAAATCTACTAAGAGCTAATCAATGTGTACATCATAGGATCAATAATTGGCAATAGGATGACCTAGTAAAAACATCCATATGCCAAAAGGTTGATAACAAGTCTCAGTCCTAGGATTTATGGTTCAAGGAATATAGGGGATGAGTGGTCTTGCGATATCATATTTCCATTTTAATCCCTTAGATTCTTATTTATAGAAAGAAATGAAAAATGCATTTAGAGAATACATGAATCATTATAGAATAAAATGTAATCTCAATGTCATTGTTGGTTCCTTCATATCTATGATATTTGTAACCCTGAATAACCATTATGAAATCTTTTGTTGATCACCCAAAGCAATTGGAAAGAGGTGGCTTCCATTTTGAACCTATAAGCGAACATCAAATAGAATTAAGGGCTTATCATTGGATGTTTTAAATATTTTCTCTCTTTTTTCCCTTCATTTTTTCCCAAATTCTACTTATTTGGACCTTGGATTTCAAATAGGAGCTTCTCTAGTTGCACCTCAAAAAGAGGTTTTCACAACTGGAACATTTTCAATTTCCTTTTTTAAAATTGGTGCCATCAACAAATAAATAGCTTACTAACAACACCAAGGTTTGTAGCACATAAAGCCTAGTTTTCACTACCATATTTTTATTCTCTCTCTCTCTCTTTTAGATTTACTTTTTTTTATTGAATTTGGAAGAAGAAAGATTAGGAGGTTGTGGGTGTTGGTGGCACAACCACCTTGCCCATGGCTTCCAATATGCCTGTCAGACTAAATATTGAATAAATCCCCCTTGAACTTGGCCCTTTAATATAGCCTTAGTAGATGATCATTTTCCACTAGTAAGGTCCTTAATTCATTAATGGTGTGGAGCTTGACTAAGACATTATCATATATAATGTCTATCCCATATGGCCCGAGCTGGAGAGTATAAAACTTGCCTTTAAAATATTTGTATCTTGACTCAAATAGGTGATCTGAAATTAAAACTTGAAATGTTTAGTATGCTAATTGTAATCTATCTTAACTTTATAAATTAAGCTTAATTCAACAATTAAAATATGTACTTGCAGAATAAGCAACAATAAGAAATACTAATAAGAATAAGTTGTTAACAAAGTTCACCCTTTCTAAACTATCTCCAAATACGCTTCAAATAAGCAATCAATTTGTTAAAAAGATGAGAAACATTTAAAATGTCTTCTTACATCAATATTGATCTCCAACTTGCAATAAAAATGCCTTTAAGAGCCTTCTAAGAAGACTATAGGATTTCTAGAAGACTCTTTCTATCCGCTTTCTGAAAATGAAAAGGTTATATGGCCTTTATTCTCGAAAACTTTGTTGAAAACTACACTTTAAAAGAAATTTTGCATATTATGTTGAATTTCCATGATCTTGGGTCTAGGTTAGAATCTTAAAATCTTTGATACTACCAAACCAAGAATCTCAACGATACTACTTTGCACAACAGAATATAAACAACAGTAAATCACACATGCACATAATATATACAAGTTTTTATAGTTTTCAACCCAACATAGATATATTAAACAACATATAATACAACAATCTAGGGCTCCCGTACCAAGGATAATGGCCCTCATACATCTACTAGTATAGGATACAAAAAATTTGGCTTGGTATAAGTCCATCGACAACCAATATGCTCTCAACAAGATACTCTGACTATCTGGCTGTCGCATGCTCTCTCAACTCCTCTCGGTGGTACCATGTACCTTCCCAATCTGCAACTCTTGCCTCTATCAATGATCTAAGTCCTTCTGGCCACTGAATCTCAACTATCTAATCTGCTCTCTAGTCGTGCCTTCATCCATCGAGGCCACAATACATCAAGGCTTACGTTGAGTTGTTCATAGCTCCACTTGTGAACAACTCTCAATCTGCCCACTATTTCTCCTCAACTACTCAGGGACTTTAGTCCACTATGCTCTTCTTCCGGTACTCTGATGAAGACCAACATAGGGCACAAAGGGCTGCCACCTATCACTGTAAGATGTCCATCTCTCATAATGAACACGAGAGAGGAGGACTGCCCATCTTCTACTGTAGATGTCCTTCTCCACACACAAGTCCCAGGCTCAACAAACTACTCCTGGTTGATCAGACCCTTGTCCTCCAGTAGCCCATAGGTTCCCAATCACATCTAGACTTGGTCTTCTCTCGCGCTGCCCTCCAATAGTCCATGAGAGCCCAAGTCCATGCTATAGCATCTGCACCTAGTTAGGGCATTGCCACACCTAAGAGACCCTTACACATGACTACCCATAGACTTCACTAATTCGCCCTTTGCTTCTACAGTAAAGGAGCTATTACAAAAATTTGGGCACCAATCATGTCCTTGCCTAGGACATCTATCCAATTGTCATACAAGAGTATATCTACAACTCTCTTTGCTACTATCCTCTTGTCCTCCTGATCCGGATTTAAACAGGAACGCAATAGATTACAGAGATAACCATAAATACAGAGATGCAATAACCATGAATAAAGAGATGCAGCGGAAATAATACTTCATTTCATTAATGGAAAATACTGAAA
>APFE031616280.1:0-11693 GCA_000404065.3 Pinus taeda
AGAACATATCATCCAGGCCTCACAGGAGAGCTAATCATCCTGCTACACAGTTGTCATGGAGAACACATCATCCAGACCTCACAGGAGAACTAATCATCCTTCTACACAATCGTCATGGAGAACACATCATCCAGACCCCACAGGAGAACTAATCATCCTGCTACACAATCATCATGTAGAACATATCATCTAGATCTTAGAGGAGAACTAATCATCCTGCTACATAGTCGCCACGGGGTGTCACAGGGAAAGTTTTGATTCTTTTACCCTGTACACGTACACCACCAGGGGATGGTGAGTCACCCGGTGGTCGTATGTTGCTCCAGTAAGAACCGAAGCCCCCAGAGCTCCCAGAGCTCAATGTATGCAACATGTAGGACCCTTTTACGAGGGTCTCCCGATGACTCCAAGTCGTTTGGGAAAATCACAAATTTAATCTTTCCTCGGGTCTTTGACAAAGTGTAGCGATCTATACATCATCTCAATGCGATGGAGCCTCCTTGCTCATCGACTTATCATATCCCAGATAAGGCAGTATCTGATGTCTATCTGCTGGAGCAATCATCGAATACGAGATTCCTCAATAATTGAATCCCACCTCTAGTTGTCACAGAGAATCACAGTGGTATTCATCATGTGTACAAATAGCTCATTGAAGAGCTTCCACAACCAGGCAGCTTCATACAAGATCATACTCGTAGTTATGTATCTGGTCTCGGTGGTGCTTATAACAACCAACTTCTGCTTCATGCTCATCCATGATATTGAAGTAGAATCCAAAGAGAAACATCACTAAGAAGTGCTCTAGTGATCCTCCACATTGCCTACCCAGTCAGCATTCAAATAATTGTGCAGTTTCAAATTTCTGGCAGTGTATCTCAATCCATGAGAGATTGTGCCCCAAAGACATCTCAGAAGATTCTTGGCACCAATCCAGTGAGGCTCAACCAAATATGGGCTCACCATGCTAACTGCAAAACATATGTCTGGACGGAAGTTCACCAAGAACATCAATGCAAATGAGTTTATGAGACTCAGAGGCATTTCCCAAATTTGGTCCGACATCATCACCATATAACTTCTTAAAAGTTAAGATCCATATAACTTCTTAAAAGTTAAGATCCTCGAGGCAGTCACGGGCTTGTAGTTTATCATTCCATATCCGAAATCCAACTCCCTCTTACATCTGCAAATGAGAGGGTCTGCACCTGTGAAAAATAGGTTGTCCTTCTAAGGTGCCGATATGAGAGATCTATCATCCACAACCTTCGGATAATGGTTTGGATCGGTTTCACTGCTAGTGAATCTCAGCTTCATTAGACAACTATTGATCCTCTCATACTACGCCCGGGGTGTTTTGCTTCAAGCCATAGAGGGCTTTCTTCCACCTGCATACGTGAGATTCCTGATTATCAATCTCAAACCCCTCGGGTTGTTCCACACCTGTGGACCTGCCCATCGATGAGTGCTACCCTGTAACCTTCGACTTCCATTACTGAAATGGAAACCAGGTTCTTCTTGCGATCAGGTACATAAAAGAGGTTCTGTAAATGAATTGAGTTACCCCCATTCAGTTGAGGGATAACATTCCCAACATCCTTTCTGGGATAGGTGGCATCGGTTCTAAGTATAATCCCACGATTGTTTCCATCTCTACCAAATTAGAGAGTGTACCCTTCTATCCGATGAAGTGCCTTGAAGCACTACAATCAATAAGCCAGATTCCCAAAGAATGTGAAGGAGAGAGCCAATACAAGATAACGCTTCTTTATCTTATCAGAAACAATATTTGATTCTTCATGCTTGGGGTTCCTTGCTTTCTCTGAAGAGTCGACCGTGTCCTTGATGACCTACATTACTTGTCATTCCTTTGATTACTGAAGATGTCTTTGCCATTCGGACATTCCTTCGCATAATGGCCAAACTTATTGTAACCAAGGCATCCGCCTTTCCTTCCACCCTTAGATCTGAACTTCCCAATGAAGTGATCTTTAGGTAGGCCATCAAAAACTTCCGCTGCACCATTCTGATAATATTCTTTGTTTCGACTTCACCCTTGGTGAATTAGAAGAGGGATGAGGAACCCATTGATCCTTTTGTCCTGTCCCAATTGTCTTTGGTGATTGCTCTTTCAATCTTGCTTGGGCATTGTCTTCACCTTAGCTCTGATACCATGTTAATTTTAGGTATGTTCTATGCTAGAGCAATTTATTTAAATTTTCACAGTCAACAATCACATCAGCGTTAAAGTAACTACAGATAGAACATAAATATAAATCGTAGAAGTCAAGCCAAGACAAGAGGACACAAGATGTGGCGCCAACCAGGGACAAACCCCAATGTGGGGAAACCCTTGATCAATTCTTCTTTTATGTTCTTCAAAGTTTAGCAGAGAAAGAGAGGGATAGTACATTTACAACAGAAGTCAACACTTTGACTTATCTATATTTGAGCATAGATCATCTCCTATAACGATGATACATGAGATCAGTTGAAGACATTTTGCTTCAACTCATTCTCCAAGGTGGCGGCTTCACCTAGTAGTGTTGCATTTCGTCCATTTGCTGCACCTTACCGTGTAGCACCATGTTGTACCATCACAGTGCTGGACCTTGATGGCTGAGCTGCTGTCATCTGCTCTCATCATCATGCTGCCCATTATGTTGCATCTTCCATCATCATGCAACTCTATTCATCATCATGTTGCTCTTTACTTAACATGCCCATTATGCTGCATCATGCACTCATTACTGATCATGCTGCCCTTTGCATACATGCCCACCATCTCAGTGCTGTACCAAAAATATCACTGAGCTGTTCTCATTGATCCAAGAGAGGTTCCAGCACTGTTAGTGCAACCTTCCTTGAATAGCTTATCCTTGAGGCTACACCGCTTGTCAAATCCATGCTGTCTAAGGTTCTTCTATGATAACACTTAGTCACCATGAATCTATACTCAAGTCTGTAACATGTAACAACATTTATCCTCTCGTTGTCATCTACAACAAAACATGTCTCCTTGCTGCTCTTAGATGTTTCCATTGACTGCGTATAGGGCTGCTTGGATAGCGTATAATAGTGCCTTCATAAATGACAACGACTCTTTCATGCTGAGGTTACCATCTACTGCGGCTACCTGTTTCCATCGTGGTTACCATCTATGCCTGCGGCTCCATTAGGTATGATCTGCAGCTACCTAATTATGATTGCGGCTATTGCGTATAAGAGTCTTCATGACAGTGAGTGAGAGTCTCTATTGACTGCGTATAGACAGCGTGGAAAGTGTCTTCATGACAGCGAGTGAGGTGCTATGCGTATATATATATATATATATATATATGCGTATGTTTACAGCGTATCCCATTACATCGTATGAATTCCTTCTCTCACTGCGGCTAGGTGTCCCCATTACAACGTATAAGCTAGGGCATCATCCAACGTATCTTCTTGTGTCTCTCCTTCACCAAAAACCCAAGACGTGGTGAGGAGGAGACCACACATGAAGAGGATGTGCGTTTCAAATGATTTCAAGTCCTCTATATTTATACTAAAAATGTAGATGATGAATAGACACGACTATTAGGCTTCTGAGCCTACTCAAGTTGCTGGTTGACTTGACAATTTGTCTTATAACATAAATAAATTCATAACTCCATGAATATTTATCGGAATCGGATGATCTTTAGATCAATCCTACACCTCTCGATGAGAGGGATCCAATAAAAATATCAGCTGTCATAAGTAAGATGACCCACATGGAGTTTGGCCCTAGTTGCCAATTTTAACAAATGGACTTGTAAGAAACATGTTTGGGCAATAAAATATTGTGTGCTATATTGATCTAATTGCTGGTATATTTTGTTGTGCAAAATTGTTTAAAGTTAGGCATTGCTAGTGTGTTTATGTTTACTAGCTAAGGCATAGAACAAACTTGGGGTTCATGGAATCCTAACATGGTATCGACCTACTTTGAAGAGCAATTGGGTCAAATTTGTGCACAGGTGGCAGCTCTGAGAGGGAGTTGTGGGACTATCACAAGAAGCAGTAGTGTTGACAAGTGAGTTGGCTAGGTATGTATTGTAAGACATGGAGTAGATTGTTTAGACAAGGAGTTGTGGATTGTTGCAACTTGGGATGGCAGAATGGGAGTTTTGGTGGATTGGCAGAGAACTCAGTGCACAATAATATGTTGAATGGCGGGGTGTTGATACAGTTGATGGACTTCCATTAACTTGTCAAAGTAAGTTGCGACAACTCATGTGCCTTGACAATGAGTGCTTTGGCATGGACAAGGTAGCTTCATATGGATTGCAGTTTGATGAGTTTAATGAGATAGTATCTTCACTGGGTTGTAGAGTTGCACATCCAACAATGGAGCCATGTGTTTATGAGGTGTTTGACCCAAGAGGATGAGGAAACTTGCAGAGTTGAGTTGTGTTGGCTGAGAGTGGACTAGGCCAAGTGTTCAACCACAACTTAGGATTGTTCTTAAATCAACAAAAGATTATTTGTAGAATGATCATTGGATGATTATGACCATGGGTGAGTGAGATGCTTAACCGAGGAGGATGCATCAGGTGATATGATGCAAGATGTAGTAGGTTGAGGATGCTTTCCTAGAAGGGAAGTAGAGTGAGAGTGAGCCAAGTGAAGGTTGTGTAGACTCAGAAGGAGTTTGGCTTTATAGGGAGACTGTCAGCTGAAGGGGAGAGTTAGCCACCTTGTGGAAGTCTAACCTATAGGTTCAAAGTTCAAACAAAAGAGTGGAGTCTTCTAGGTCAGGCAAGGAAAGTCACAGAACATGCAAGGAAGTTGTGGTGCATGCAAGGAAGTCATGGTGCATGCAAGGAAAAGTCAGAAGTCATGGACCATGCAAGGAAAGTCATTATCATGCAAGGAAATTCATGGCACATGCAAGGAAGTCATGGCCATGTAAGGAAAAGTGATGGCACAAGCAAGGAAGTCATGGCCATGCAAGGAAAAGTCGTGGGGTTGGAGATTTCTAGGAATAAGAAAAGTTATGGTTTGGATGGTCATGTAGGATGCTTCTAGGAGCATGGTGTCTTCAAAGATCTAGGTCTTCCAAAAGGATGTGGTTATGGGTCAAATTCAGAGACAATGCGACTTTTGAGAGGTGATGGAAATACCTTCCTCACTAAGAGGGAGTGTTGAAATATTGGTAGTTTGGAAGGTATTTTTGGTTGAAAAGCCCTTTGGGCTTTTTGGTTTGGTTATGGGATTTATACCCCAGTTTTGTGTTTTGGACCCGTTGCTTCAAAATCAGGTAGGCCCTGTAAGGGGGAAACCTACAAGGCAGAAACTAGACTAAGTGACAACAATGAGGTGTGACCCATTGTCATCACAACCACTACCCCCTGCTCTTTATGGATTTTCACTAATGGGAGGCTTCCTGTTAAAAGGTCACCTATGAGAGATATGCTGGGTTCAAGGATTAAGGTGACACATGGTTTATAAGGGATTATTCTTCTTAAGGATGAGGTTCATTAAGCAAGAAAAGGCAACTCACACCCTCTAATAAGACCAAATTAGGGTACAATTGACCTAGGGCTTGAGAGATAGCAAGCCAAATGGATTATCCTAGTCAAAATGCTAAGCAAAGGTTTCCCAACGATGAATACTAGCAAACAAATGCAACAAGGAATCTTCAATAAAGTCGAAGCTTTGCAAACTAGGGTTCTCCTAGGTAAAATCTACCTAGGGAAAGAGAATTAGGGATTAAATTAAAAGATTGGCCACTAAGGGAGGTTTATTTTGAGGCAAGCAAGTCTTCCCTCAATGTTGAATCCTTCCACAAGTCACAACTCTCCCTCTAAGTCAATTCGCACCAAGCCCTAATTGGCCAAAATTAGAAGTAGGGAGCAAAGTTCAAGTTTGGGGATGAAATTGTGTGTGATCACCAATTTGACAAGGCTAGTGCCTAGTCCTTGGGATTATATAGTCTATGGATGTGAAATATTTGCTAAATCGTCATGTCCCCATTTTTGTTTTCCTTTATCGTATAGTCAGGGTGGATTTCTAGGGCACAGGTGGCCAGGTCATGGGAGCAGGATTATGTCATCAACGGTCTCAGGGGAGTTTTGAGGAGTTTTTATGGGATCCAATGGCGTTCGCTTGGCATTTTCCATCATTTGCACACCTTGCCTTTGTTCCGTTGCATTCCAACAACTTTTGTAAAATGAGATTATTGTTGGGCCTAACTCAATTAATTACGCTTGAGGTGTCATTTCAGGAGGAATATTTTTTAGAGCACCTCATTGTAATAGCTCGTTGGAACCAAAGCGAGAAGATCTATAATATGGGACGCTGAGGAGTCACTTTCAGTAGCCAGAGAGAGTATGGTGGGTGATTTACCATTTTCTCGGATTAAAAGTGACTTTAACTAGTCACTTATTTAATTAAAAATAAAAAGGGGGAAAATTACTAATTGGGGAAAAAGGCTAAAAGTGACTTAAGTAAATTAAAATAAAAAATTCACTTAGATGGAGTCAAGAGGGAGCTTTTAGAATAATAATAAAATAATAAAATAAGACACTTATAGAAGATTGGAGATCTATCTATTGGATATTTAAAAGGAGGAGGAGATCATCTGGGATATCTCAGATTTGTGTATTCTGTCTTTGGTGAAGGTTGGAGAATCTTGTTCTCAACTTCTATAAGCCCCAAGACGAAAACCTCAGGTTCACGATTTTGTGTGTTGGAAGAAATTCCAACACCCTTGAGGAGATTCCATCCAGGAATTTCATGGAGCTTCAATTTCAGTTTATAGCTGCTGGGATTGGTATTGTAGCAGAATATTTGGAGGTCTTCACAGTCGTTATTTCAGCTACTGTTTGGCATGTAACATTTCTTCCATATTATAATAAATAAAGTTGAGTTCCTTGTTGCAACATTATTGGTTGTTTCTCGTGTTGCTATAATTTTCTGGCGATGTTTTCTTTTAAATGGACAAAATTTTTATATGAAGAATTGTGGTTTCAGAAATTGGCCAAATATCATGTTTGGAACATTACATAAATCTTAGAGAGGAATAAGGATATTTTGATGCCCTAGCACAAAATCCTAGCTATTATCTTTGTGAGGGATCAAGGTCACTTGGGAGAGCTATAACAAAGATTCACAAAGGGGATTGCCATTCACACTTCATACATGAGTAATGCATACAATAATGTTATCTAGATTGTACACAATTGATCTTCAATAAATATAAAGGCACAATAGAAAAACCCTAGATAATCAATTCATTCCATACATTAGAGACGAGATAAAAAAATTATCAATTGCAAGGCTTACTTACAAGACAAAATGCATGAACAATCCTTTATTGATCCAAGATAACTTTTCCAATGCCAAGAGATAGCTCTAATATACAAAAATGCTCCATAGAATCACATCTCCGTAGGACAAAGAAGGTCGAAATCTCTAAAAGGTCGAATTCAAGCCACAAGTGATGATGATTGAAACAATGACCCTCTCCTTTATTTATATCAGGGTATGACATCTAATTAACCTATAAAGCCGCTAAAAACAAGTTTGATGACTCACAACCTTGAGTTACAAGCCAACCAACTAGATTTTCACATAATATGCCCTAATTAGCCCACACATGTGAGCCGAAATCTCTCTAGGGTTGACGTCATGCAATAAATGTGCTCCAAATGGCATGTCCAAGGTGATGAGGCGTCTAAGATGGTGTAGAAGAATGTGAAAATCAACATTTTAGGGTTGGCACCCAAATCCACCTCATTGCCTTCTGTGGGGTCCTAAAATCCAGCTGGGGCACCACAAAGTGGTCTCAATGGGGCTCCAACTATTTAAAGTGGCCTCCTTTGCTCCAACATTGAGGGATTTCCTTGTGCAACAAGCCCTCCCTAGTCTCTCATGGTGAGACCATCCTCATCTGGGCTCTGAATTAGTTGCCATCCATTAGTTGGTGTCAAGGTCAGCTTGGGGACAAGCTGGGTCCAACTGTGTCATCTTGAAGAATAATCAAATTTGGCACAAAGTGATCCAATGTCCTAGGTGCAAGAGGTGTCCTAGGACATGTGCCATCTCATGTTGTTGCTAGGAGGTCCTAGAGTCTCAACGGTTCACTTGTTAGTGCCAATATGCTTCTCAAAAGGACCTGGGTATCTGTGGAGGAGGTGCTCAAGGCGTGGGTTGCTGAACCACCTGGTACAAAACAACATGAATTCTAGTGAAAGCAACCGATCATCATGGACAAAGATCATTAATGCATCTAAGTGAACCAAACTTGAATGTCATGTGCTATTTAATACTTCAATCAAGGATCCCCTTCCAAAATTAGGACCCTGATCTCACAATGGTGTTTTCTCCCTAGGTAGGGGTGGCTAAAGGTCAACATTATTAGTTGTTTCCAACACCTAAGGGGAAGTAACATTTCCCTAGTCCATCCTTCAATTAATATGTATTAGTGAATAATAATGATCATAACAGAGGGGATAGGACTTCATGACCAAGTGCCATGGTTAAAGGGACCAGTTGATGGGAGTGTCAACATCTTGAGCGTATAGATTTGAGGAGGGAGCATTCGTGGATGCATGAGTTACAAATTGGGCCTTAATTTTTCCACCCCTCTTGTGTGCCCTTTACTTGATTTTTCTTTGTGTTATTGCTTATAGCTAAAGGGTTAGAGCTTGCTTTGCATGATGTAGCGATTGTATTACCCCTTAATGATGAGTCAATTTATTGCTCATCAAGGTTGGGATATGCAAGGGTTCCTTCCTTTGATGTGATGGAGCAATGAATGCTCAGGAACCAGGCGATGGCCATAATGAGTGGGATAGAGCTCAGGCTAGGGTTTTTCCCACGTGCTAATCTGTATGTCCCTAGCCATATTTTGCATTTGAATTTCCTTTCTTCAGTTTTATTGTGGCCATGATATGCTCTTTTTGTTTCTTTTAGCTGTATCAAACTCCAAGGGAAAATTTTTTGGTCTCTACCCAAGTATGTGGACCTATGAGTGCCAAATCCCAAAGAACTAGTGACATGTTGAACCCGAAGAATGGAGGTGAGATATGGGCTTGTAATGTAAGATGGAAATTGTTAAGTATGATATATGGGAAGATTGAACTACACTATCTCAATCAGCGCTTCCCAAGTAGTGCCCCTCCAATACTAACAAGGCCTTAAGGGCGGTCCCACTAGACTAGGATAAAAAATTAACCCCCCAAGTAAGGTGAGAGAACAAGATCATGGTTAGAGTCTGTCAATCTTCTAGATCACGCCATAATCCATACTAAATGCCCAAGAACAAACAAGTATAAGCACCCAATTGCAAAATGACCAAAGCACCTTTTGAGTGGAAGCCCACCTTCGTCCATTGCTTGTGCCAAATGGGTGAGAAACAAATGGCTAATGCAAGTGGTGGAGATATATGGCATATCATCAGCTAGTGGTGGCTAGCAGGAGCTATTGGCTTTCTAGCTAACCTCTTGACTACCAAATGTAGGAGAAAAGTTTTCTTCTTTGGGGTTACCCATTTTGGTTGGTAGCATTGGGCTCCAACTCGGGGACATGAGCTCACTATAGAGCGCATGATCCAATAGCTCAAATGAGGAGTTCATGAGAACTCCAACAATCCTTGGGCTTGTAGACATTTTTCCTGCACATTCCAATCAACTTGTTTGGGTGCATGTGCCTTGGGTGTACGGTCTCACCTATGTTTTATATGAAAATATAAAAATCTGCACAGAAAATAAAGTCTATGCTAAATGCAATCTACTCTAGCATGAAAAACATGAAATGAAATGCAAGATTTGAGGATGTTTATACAATATGCAATGTAACTAACTACCAATCAATGGTAGCATACAATGCATGACCTAAGTATGGTCATATAACTAAAGCAACTAGCATACCATTAAATCAATAACACACCCCCTACCCATATGGTTAATCATGGAATAGAACAAGCAAGCATTACAATTATCTATATCATAGTGCTCACTTATTGGATCGCTTGAGCAAGAGGTGGGAAAATAAAATGACCATGCATCATGAAGAGGAGTCACAAATGAAGAGGGAAAAGAGGAATCAGGTTGCACCATTTGATCCTTTCTTGCAGTTTGAAAATGGAGTAATCAATGATCAAGCTTACGTTTTTTCTCTCAAGAGCTATCTCAGGCATGTTGAAGCTTGTGGTAGCTTCGAAAGGTCTTCTGCATAGGCTTGGTGTCATAGCATGTGGAAGATGATTTATTGCCTCTTCAAGGTGCTTGCTTGGTGGAGTAAGTTGTATATCTTCTTTCCTAATTCTAACTTAGGAAAAGTAGAATAATTAAAATCAATTAATTACTGTGGACTATTAAGTAATTTTCTAAGGATAAATAATTTAACTATTTAAGTGACTTAGAAATAATCTCAACTGTTGATCTCCTAGATGTTCTAGAAGGGAGATTAGGGTTAGGGATTTGGGTTCAATGAAGATTATAAAGGAAGCCTAGTGAAGAGGTGAAGACACACAAAACTCAAGTGTGTGAGTCATCATGAAGAGAGAGTGATTTTCTCTAATGCGAGTGACTCAGTGGACTAGAGCATAGAGAAGAAGTGTGAGTGGATTGAGGGTGAAACTAGGAGGTTGAGTGGAGGAGATTGTAGGGCTGAGTTGTTGGAGGGAGATCGATTTGATCTGGAGGAAGCTTAATTGCTGGAGGGCCAAGTTTTCTGTTATGTAAAAAATTAGTTAATTTTAGGTTATTGTTTAATTTTAGGTTTAGTTAGATGAAAGGGCACGATCATAAGATCATGCCCTTTCCCAAAAGGTGCCTATGGCGGTATATAAGCCAGGCAACCGCAATTGTAATCTCATCTCTCTGTAATTCATTTTTATTAATAAAAGTATTTTATATATATTTCTGTTCATCCAGAAGTTTTACACTTCATCGGTATCAGAGCGAGTAGATCACTGCCTTCGGTTCAGTCTGCGGCTACGCTGCCTCAGCCACTGTTTACGGTGTCCAGCGTCCACGTACCAACGGTTTATTAAAATTTTTTATTTAAAAAAATAAATAAAAGAAAATTCTCTGCACCCTCAGTATCCACCGCCATCGAAGTCCACAATCAGAAGATATCCGAACAGATTCTGAACTTCACGAAATTGATTACCAAATTTTGGGTAGGAAGATCTGTTAGACCAGTTATCTATTCCATTGAAACCAAATCACGTCAGGATTTTAATAAAGAAGAACCACCATTGTGTTAGCACCCATTCCCTGTAACTTCGTCGGTTGGGCACCTTGCTTGTTTCGTGTATGAAACATCGGACCAACAGTTCTTGCTGCAAGATTTCTTCTTCTATTTTTTTTTTGGTGTCAGGGTTCCACCTACGAGCAGGTAGATTGCTGCTTTCGTCCCGTGCCACGCTGCCTTAGTCACTGGTTGCGGCGTCCAGTTCAACCACTTCACCGCCACGTACCAGCCGCTGTCTTCATTCCGCTGCTCTCTGTCTCCATCAACGCCTTCCATTCTGTTGTCCCCGCGTCCACGACCACGCACTCTGCATTCCGTTCACGATTTTTTTAAAAAACAGCATCCGTTTAAAAAAAAATCTGCGGTGATATTCGATATATTTTTGAATAGTGAAAGGGTTCAGTCAATCCACGTGACTGTTCAAAAGTTTATGATATATAAAAAAATAAAAATAATTATAAGGT
>APFE031616281.1:1762-12627 GCA_000404065.3 Pinus taeda
TACATATTTATACATGCCGAAGCATCCAATATCGTGGACCGAAAACCATCGTGTCCAAAAAACATGTGTGAAAATCATGCACAAAACCATAGGTGGGTCCGCCCAACCTAACATAGCGTCCAAAACCAAAATTTTCTGGGGCGCTGCCCCGAACCCTATAAAGTGGGGTTACGGGTACCCCTCAAACCCCCTGTTAACTATGTGGAAAGAATATAACACAACCCAACATTATGTGATATAAATCCAATTGATGTTTGTCATCTTTTGTCGGGAAGACCATGGCAAAATGATAAAAAGGCTATTGATTATGGTAGGGGGGACCCTCACATGCTTGAAAATATCGATCAAAAACACGTATTGTTATCTTTGAAAGATGAAGTACCAATGGAAGAACCTAGTACTAGTGTACTTACTATGTGGAAACCAACTAGTACAAGATATCTGGAATGAAGAGGTACAATTTCCTTTGATTGGAAGGAATAAGGTACTTATTATTAGCACAAGATAAGATGAATTTCCTGAGGAAATCAATGTTATGTTGGATTAATTTTTGGAAATCATTGTTGATAATTTTCTAAATATTTTATGTCCTATTAAAATAAATAGTCATCATATAGACTTAATCCATGGATCAAGAATTCCAAATAAATCAACATACTGAATGACTCAACAAGAATGAATTGAGGAGGAAAGTAGATGAGCTATTGGATAAGTGTCTCACTTAGAAGAGTTTCAGTGCATGTTTGCTTCCTACAATACTCAATTCAAAGAAGGATGGAGGATGGAGAATGTGGATTGATTCTAGATCATTAATAAAATTAGAATCAAGTACAAATGTATGCATCTTTGCATTGATGATTAATATATTATTTGATTAATGATGTAACAACCGTGGTTAAAAATCCATGTAGTAAAGTTAATATGGGAAAAATAATAATGAAGTTCATGCAAATGTATTACAAGTTGACTGTTGGGCAAAAACACGCTAGTGGGTGTTCATTTGGTTTATTATGGCTAGGAGGAAATTAATAAATGCAATGGAAAAGGCTATCGAAAGGCATGAGGCATTAATTAACATTTGATTAATGGAAATAATGGAAATTAGGAGAATAGGAGGGTGAAACATAACATATTGCATGTGAGGAGGAAAATGAAGGAAAATAATGGAAAATTAAAGAAGTAGAGGCCTCACTAATAAAAAGGCTTATGAGGATCAGTTCATCGATATTTTTAGTTCAATTCTGGACCTTTATCTCTTTAATATCTCTCTCTCTCACTCTTGGACACTTAGATCATTCTTGAAACATTCTAGCGTTGGATCAAAGAAAGAAAAATAAGGACAAATAAGCCAAAGATTGGAAAATTAAGGACAAGGAAGGATAGAGAAGACATATGGTGTTGTGTGCATGTTGGATATGCGGTGTTGTGTACATATGGTGTTATGTAGATGTTGGATATGTTGTTTTGTGTACATAGGCAGTTTGTGCATGCTGGATATGTAGTGTTGTGTACATATGGTGTGGTGTGCATGTTGCACATATGAGGCTACGTACATATGGTGTTGTGTTTATGATTGTACATGTGGTGCTATGTGCATGTGGTGTCGTGTACATGTTGTACATGGAGTGTTGTGTGCAGGTGGTGTTGTGTACATGTTGTTTGGTAAATTTAGTGTGTCCTAAATTGCTACATTAATTATCAATCTGGGAGTTGTAAACTGATGAACTGTGGCGCACTATATGTGCAAGATAACCTCTTTCTTAATTTTTGTCGTTTTTTTTTTGGGGGGGGGGGTTTATCTTCATTTATCTCCTAATGTGAATGGAAATTCTATCCCTGAGTTTTAAGAATACTCTAGAGAGCAAGTATGGATATAAATTTTAAGGCAATTATGTCCACTATAATGATTTCTAGATCTTAACACTTCGGAGGGTCTTAGAACATACTAATGATGAAATTAATACTTGAACAAGAATGAAAATGTGCTACTATTCTAATCAAGCAAATAATGAACTATTGATCATGAAACCATTATCCCTGCTGCTGTCTAAATACAAAAAAATGAATTAAGCTACTGCACTCAAACAAATCAAAAATTGCAATCTAATAAAAGTAAAATCAATTCACATCATTCATAGTTCGATACCTCGTCAGGTAGTCTAAGCTATGGATTTCGGAGATAACGTCAATGATATGATCAAGTGGATATCTAATTATAGAAAAGTAAAACTAAAAGAAAATCATATCATTCATAGTCTAATAGCTCGCCAAGTATTCTAAGCTATGGCTTTTGGAGATAACATCAATGATATGAGCAATCTGATATCTAATTGTAGAAAAGTAAAACTAAAATCAAATCACATCAATCATAGTCCAATACCTCATCAGGTAATCTAAGATATGGCTTTCGGAGATAACATCAATGACATGGGCAATCTGATATCTAAACTAACTACTAAAGCAAGTGAACAAGAGTGGAATCAAAGCATAACTGGAATTAAAAAAACTAAGAAAAGCAAAGTCAGTAGAGAAGCTAATTGCATGTCACTAGTTATTGCAAAAACTGAATAAAAATACCGGGGCCTACTCTATCCTGAAACATACACACACTGATCAACGTTAACAGTAATATACAAAGCTTGTAAAATCATGAACAGAAATGAAATGTTAATACCATTGATGAAATATATACACAGATGGATAACTATGAAGCATATGCAATATAAATAAGGAAACAATATATGAAAATTTTACAGCAATAAGGAAAATAAAACCTTAGTGTGTAGGGGCCCTCTGTACAGCCTTGGTCAACAAGCTACCAGTCCAAAAGTATGCTCATGCAGTCATATAAAAAAACAGAGTCTTCTTTATATTTCAAAACATCATTACCACAGTGGGACTAATGTCATGACACAACAAACTTAACGGCAAAATTACATTCACAAAAACTAACTCTATGCATATAGAAACATGTTATTTATAACAAAAAATTCATAACTATTTTCTTGTGAAACTATGTCAATAGAAGACACGTAAAAGATAGCGTCCATGGATTTAGCATGATGGTTGCCGAGATTATTAAATCTATCAAAAACGACTGTTGGATTCACATCGTGGGGTAGCCTACAGGTGTCAACATGACCCCAGGGATCTAGAAACAACCACGAATCCTTCACATGGTTGAAAACAGAGTCTAGTTTCCCTAGGACTCCTTCGTTGGACCATCCTTTGACCATCATTGACCACGGCTTCCCTTCATGAATCCGGCTAAACCAATAGGACCTGATCCATGTCCAGGTCATTTCTAACTTGCCCACATGTCTGGTTTTGCTGGATGACACCTACAACCTGCAGTTTAACAAAAACAGCTGCGGAAGGTTGAACCGGCTGCAGAAAGTGGCTGCATTCCGCAACTCATAAGCAAAATCTAATTCAAACAGCAAACACAAAAACATAGTTAGATAAACCACTTTAAATGCTCTTTTAGAATCAATATGTAATGATGTTGATAGCTTATGAGGTCCAGGTTGGTTGAAAAAGTTTAGGAAAATGTGTAGGTGATATGTAGTTTCAAGGCTCAACACATGTTGTGCATATGGTGTTGTGTACATGTGATGTTGTGTACATATTGTGCAAGAGGTGTTGTATACATGTAGTGCTATGTACATGTTGTGGAGGTGGTGTTGTGTCTAGGTTGTACTGTGTACATGTTATACATGTGTTATTCTCTGCATGTCGTACATGTTGTGTTTTGCACATGTGATATTATTTACATATCATACATGTTTTATTGCGCACATGTGGTATTGTGTACATTTCATACATGTTGTCTTGTGAACGTGTATTATTGTGTGCATGTTGTACATATGTTGTTTTATGTATGTGTGGTACTATGTATGTGCACTTCATAGTCATTGTATCGTGACATGTGGATTTGTTGTGTTGTACACTGTGTACATATATGTATTGTGTTGTACATTGGGTGTAGGTGTATGCATTTTGTTGTTTCATACACTAGATGAAGGTGTATGTGCTGCATTGTACGCTGTGTGTAGGTGTATGTGTTGTATGTCAGGTGTAGGTGAATGTATTGTATGGTGTTGTATGTCATGTTTGGTTTTATGTGTGTGATGCACACTATGTGTATGTGTACGTGGTTTAAGGGATAGCACTTGGTTTTTTTCGGGTACGGCAACCGATTGTTTTTGTGTATGGAAAGGACAAAGGATAAAGGTAGAAGTTAAGGATCGATTAAAGGATAAGTATGAGTATTTTATTTTATATTTGATTATACATGTGGTCTATGATTTTGAATTATGATGATTACATGTGATCTATGATTCTTGTTTATGATGGTTACATGTGATCTATTATTTTTATTATGATGGTTGCATTTTGAGCTAACTGGATGTGATATGTTTATTCCTGATGTTTTGATGAAAAAACTAGTTTTAATTTTTGTGATAGGAACTAAATGAGATTCTAAGTGCACCTCACTGTCAAGCTATCGATGAGGTATGATTTGAATTTATTTAAATTTATCTTGAATCTAACGGAAATCATGTGCTTAGTATAGCAAAGCATGAAAATTCTCTGTTTAGGTGGTTGAAACCGAATGCAAGAATTAGTAGCAACATGAAAAGGAATTGGAACAAGTAGTAGTATGCTAGTAAAGCACTTTAGGAGCAAGGCCATTATGGGACATTGGCACCCAATAGTGTCCATTTATTTCCATGAACATGGTATGACTGCTATGATGGTTTTGAGGTAGGTATATGCCTTGGTTTTTGAACCTTCTAATGTGATAAGACCTTTCCAAGGGATGGATCACCTAGGATAGGGGATGTTGGGGAACTTGGAAGGTGATTGACTGCATCGAAGGGGATGATCGGATTTCCTGAGGGAATGTGTAGCATAGAGTGGAAGGATGGGGGATGGATTTTTTTTTGGTCATTACAATTTCTAGATGGAATCAAAAGAACATTGGGAGTGTTCCCTGGAACAATGAGTGGGTAACTATTCAATGAGAGAAAAAGTGTCGTAGGATGCATAATTTAATTTTGGCAGTGGATTCTAGACTTTCTAGGAAGGAGGCGAATCTTGGTACTACTTTTAAGGATGGAGGTGTGAGCCTCTGGACTCCCTTATTGTGGATGAAGGCATCATTTCTTTTTATTTGTTTGCTAACAAAATCTACATATGTGTATATGTGTATATTATTGTAAATATTGTATCAAGATGTGTTATAAAGCTCCATAGGTAGTATGGTTATATGTTGGTTCAAGAAAATGTGCATGAGTATATTTGGTTGTTATTTTAAATACTGTAATGAGATGTGTTATAAAGCTCCAATAAATGGTATGTTTGTCATTTTATTCCAGTAATGGTTCATTGTAAATATTGCAATGAGCTATGTTATAAAGATCCATAGGAAGTGTCTTTTATTTTCTGTAGTTTGTTGGTTTATAGGTGTTATTGAACACCGAGGATGGTGTTCCCCCAAGTGGGAGGGTTTTGTAACTTCCTCGGTTAAAAATCCATGTAATAAAGTTAATAAAGGAAAAATAATAACCAAGGTCATGGGATGTTCATTCCAAGTTGAATGTTTGGCAAAAAAGTCCTAGTGGGTGTTCATTTGGTTTATTATGGCTAAGAAGAAATTATAAAAGGCAATGGAAAAGGATTTGGAAATCCATGAGGCATTAATTGGCATTTTATTTATAGAAATAATGGAAATTAGGAGAAAAGGAAGGTGAAATGTGAGATGTTGGATGTGAGGAGGAAAATAATGGAAAATTGAAGAAAATAAAGGTCTGATTAATAAAGAGGATTCTAAGGATCAGTTCATGGACATTTTTCAGTCTAGTTTTCGAGCCCTCTCTCATTACTCTCTCTTTCTCTCTCTGTCTCACTCTTTGACAATTAGGGAATTCTTAAAGCACTCTGGCATTGGATCAAATAAATAAAAGGAAAGAAAAAGAAGGTAAAGGGAAGCAGCGATTAGGCAAGCAAGAGAAGGATCAAGTGGCTACAACAGGATTACTTGTAGATATCAAATTGCATGTGTGACTTCCTTACTAGATTTGGCATTCATGATACATGCATGTGTGTATTTAGTTCTCTTGCTATCATTGGCATGGGTTTTTCCAGGTGTGACAATGATTTTTAGCCTTTATTTTCCATTTTCAGATAGCTATGTTGTGATTGGTTTTGTTTTATTTGGTTAAGTTGGATTACAGAATGGTTTCAAAATTGAGTGAGGTGGTCTCTAAATAAGAACACAATGCCTAAGAATCCTTGGAACAAATAAGTGGGATTGTTGTAAAGTCAGATTTTGTGTGCCTCGATAGGCCTAGGAATTCACGACTAGTGAATGCAAGGATATATGGTAAAGACTAGAGGTGTGTACCCTTGATCAGGCCTAAGAATCCTCCATGAGTGAATGGTGGGATATATGGTAAATTATGTAGGGTGGAGCCTCAATTATGCTTGGGAATCCTCGACCAGTGAATGGCAGGATAGACGATAAATCCTAGAGACTAGGAGGAATGAAAATTCCTCATGATGTAGGTGGAGAAATCTAGAGGCATCCATGCTTGTTTAGGGCCTAGTGATCTGGTGGGGATTGTGGTAAAGCTTGAGGAAACCTAGATTGGTTTTATTGTGAGTCCTACATTCATGCTTGGAATATCGAACGAGTGTGATTGGTTGAAAGAAAGATTTGGTTCATCCTAATCTATAGCTAGCGAGTTCGTGGAAGTCCCTGATTTGGTTGGCTTATGCATTCATTAAGAACAACTCTCTCTCCTTTGGCATTTCATGTATAAATGTACTTTTTCATGTTTGATTTTTATGGTTATTATATCCTTTTTATTTTTGTTGTTTATTTATTGGTTATGACTATATTTTATGACACAATTGATGTATGGCTTTCATCATGTTTTGATTATAAAATTAATGTTAAATGAGTATATGACCTAATAGAATATAATGCAACTACTGTGATAAGGCATCAATGGTTCTATGTGATTATTAGATAAATATGAGACCCCTATGCTTACACTTGTTGTTATGACCTATAAATTTCATAGTTGTGACATGTTTAATGAAATGCTTGTCATGGCTAGTAGTGGTTAGATCAATTACATGTAAGAGTGATTGAATTAGTATCTTTTTTCCATTGTTATTATTCATTTTTGAAATTTTCATGAAGTTATGGGTAGTGGCTTGAGACCTAGCTCTGAGAAAGTGGCTCACAATATGAGGTTGTTGGCATAAAACTGCCTAAAAAAGTCCATAGTCATTAGAATGCCTTTCTACGGGAGAAAATAGAAGGCCTTAGTCACATGCATGGCTTGTCATGGGAGTGAATAAGGGCCCATATCTACAAAATATCAAGTCTTCTCGGGGGTTGGTCACCTAGAAGGGTTGGTTGGCCCCTGAAGGTTTTATAGCTTATGTGGAAGGTCGATTTGGTTTAGTTATGCTAGTTACACTTCCTTAAAAGTACACGGGGAGTAGAATCACATCATAGTAGCCACTCATCACATGTTTACCCTAGTGGATCTATTATATTGGTTAAATGTGGGGGGGGGGGGTGTTACAAATGTGAAGTTCTTTTCCAATATCAATTTGAAGAGTGGATACCATCAGATTGTAATTAAACAACGAGAAGAATGGAATATTTCCTATGAAATAATAATGGATGATATGGATGGTTAGTGATGTCTTTTGGTATGAATAATTCCCTCAACACTTTCGTGAGACCAGTGAATGAGCTTTTCAAGGAATTTACTAGTAAGTTTGTTATAGTCTACCTAAATGATATATTGGTATAGAAGCAAACAAAGGAGAAGCATTTGAGAAATATCAAGTTAGTTTTAGCAACATTGCAGCAAGATAAATTATTTATTAATTTGATGAAATGCGTTTTTATGAAGGAATTGGTATACTTGAGTTTTATAATTTTTCAAGATGGTCTGAAGACAGAACAAATGAAAATTAAAGAAATTATTAATTGGCCTATTCCAATGAATGACTTTGAGGTGAAAATATTTCATGGAAAGGAAGATGCTCCTTTTGTAGAGGAAGTGAAGGAAAGGAAACAACCATTAAAATGGATTATAACATTTCATTGAAATTTCAAATAAGTGAAAACAAAGATAACAAAACCATATGTCTTAACTTCCAAATTTCATTTTTTTTTTCATTTCGAGATAGATGCAAATGGAGCCACTATTGCACTTGTCTTAAGTGAAGAGGGAAGAATGATTTTATCTTTCAGTGAAAAGATGAATGAAGTAAAATAGAAATATTAATGAAGCATTTTATGTTATAATCCAAGCCTTAAAAAAATTGGAAATTATCCCAGGGCCAAGGAATTTGTTTGTATACTAGAAAATTTCCTTTCTAGTTTATCAAGAGTTAGCCAAAATTAAATCAAAGGCATGCTAAGTGGGTAGCATTTATGTGAAATTTCACATTTGCAATAAGCACACAATTGTTATATCAGGCAATGTAGGTGATGTATTAAGTAGAATTAATTTAATTCTACATGATTTTTAAGGTCATGTTTTGGGGTTTGAAGAGCTAGAATAGATATATGCAGGTGTTGTATATTTTAAGGATGCATATACACCATCTAAAAATTCAATTATCATAAGAATAACTTAATCGAATATTTATATGATTTAGGAAGGTTTGACATTCAAGGGTAGCAAGCTTCACATACAAAAATGCTCAATGAGAGACATTTTCATAAAGGAAAAATGTAATGGGGGATCATTAGGCATTTTGGATAAGATAAAATATTTTCTTTATTGAAATATTTTTATGCTTGGCTAGGTATGCAAGCTTATGCTAAAATGTTTGTTGAGAGATACAAAGTATGTCAACAAGCAAAATGAAGGAGTGACAATGTAGTTTTTTATCATGCATTTCTATTTCCAGGTAGACCATGGGACTTGTAGGTCTAGATTTTGTATTTAGATTACCTAAAACACAAAGGGGTAACAATACTATATATGTTTATGTAGATAAATTTTAAAATATGGCATATTTTATATCTTGTACATGTACTAGTGATACAACCAATGTTGCTAATTTATTATTTAGAGATTGTAAGGTTGTGTGGTTTACTTAGAAATTTTGTTTTAGAAAGATATATGATATTTCTCGGCCATATTTGGAGAACATTGCGGAAGAAACTAGGCACTAGCTTGAATTTTAGTTCAACACATCACCCATTTACTGATGGGAAAATAGAGGTGGTAAAGATGAGCTTAGGAAATATCTAGTGATGTTTTTTGAATGAGCATCCCAAGTAGTGAGATCAAGCAATTTCTCATGATAAGTTTGCATATAATGATTCACACAATAGAAGGACAAGTGTGAGTCCATTTCAAATAATATATGTAATTCATATGAGAGGAATTTGTGAGTTAATAAATTTGATACATCAGGATTCAAGTAATGTTGATAGTGAAAATGTATAGAAAGAGTGTGATAATTACAAGAAAGAGTTAATAAGTAGTTGCAAGAGAACAATAGAAGGAAAAAACATAGAGAATGTATGAAACGAGGATAGTTAGACTATGGAGTTGGTAACTTAGTGATGGCATATATTAGGAATAAATGGTTTGCTACAAGTACATACAATAAATTAAAAGATAAGAAAAATTTTCCATGTAAATATTTAGGAAATTTTTCTTCTAATGCTTATGAGTTAGAACTCCTAAGTGAATTTTGGATTTCTCCAATTTCTAATCTTCTAAATTTGTATGCTTTCAAGAGGATAGAAAGTGTTACAACATATGAGCCTCTAGGTGATGAAGATCATTCTAGTGCATGGAAGATGTTGTTAGAAATTAATTAAAGAAGCAATGAAATACACAATATATTGCGAAAAAAAATACTAAAATGCATAAAACAAGAGAGACACAAATATACATGGTTCACCCAATTTGGGGTACATCCACAAACAAATAGGTAGTACTTCCTTTTATATTATCCAACAAACTAAGAAGATACAACCTACATCATATTTGTTGTAATTTCCTCTTTTCTGTCACATAGGCTCCTCTCTCTTTCTCTCTATGAGTAATATTACACAACCATAATACATTTCCCTCACATAAACTGAGGGTTGACTGATAGGGAGAAAAAACCCTAAATTAACATAACTTCTACTGCCATATCATCCATATAATGAATGGCCCAAATTGACTACAAAATTAGAATATTGTACAAGGAAACATTTCATCTATTTTTAGCTTTGGGGTTGTTGTCCCTGAACCACTCATTGGAGGGCCACTAACCCCCAAACACCCCATGCGGGAGGGACAACCCCCCATGCACCCCCACGGTGGATGCCAAGTCACACCCTCTTGTACCCTCCTGCATGGAGTGGTGTACAATCTTCCTAGGTATACACACGGTTGAAGCAAGACCTCTAAATCAGAAAGATAATCAGGCTCCACACCCAACAATCTCCCACTTGGAGTCTGATTATAGCAACTCCACCATTACTTTAGCTGCTAGAAAATATTTCCACTTTGGACCTGATTGTTTCTCATCTTCACTATCATACCTGAAGACCAATTTGAAATTGAGAAAACATTTACTTTTTACTTATAATTTTTGTCAACATATCTATAGGATTCTAGATAGTGTGTGTTGGGTCCCTATAATACTAGTGATTACCCCATTACTATGGTATTTGTACCCCTTATTAATATTGTTGTGCCCCTATTTCCCCCATATTGTTATTACCGTGCCCCATAGAATTGCTCTATTGTTATTTTTGTGGCTTTGTATTATTATTGTTAGGTCGGTTGGGTTATATTGTGACTCCTTAGACTCCTATA
>APFE031616281.1:20125-30838 GCA_000404065.3 Pinus taeda
AAAGCACAATCACTCCAGCAGCATCGCATCTTGTCCCTAAGGGCCACCTCGTCACCTGTTCCGATCGAGCTTCCCCCAGCGCAGCCAAAAAGATTTACTTGCAGTTAATTCCAGCAACATTTAGATGTTTGAAGAGTTCTAAGCAGACCTGTCAAGGTCACTTGTAATGATGTCTTTCCGATATTTTGTTTATAAATACCACCCTAAGCAATGTTGTGAGGGGTTGGTTGGTTGGTAGTAGTTGTTGGTCAGTCTTCTTTCCAGCATTTTCTCTGAGTAGAGACTCGCACTGTAACTGTCATAATTTCCATAATCAAAGATTGCTGAAAGCATGGATTGCGAAACAACTTGATGTTTTCTCTTGGCCAAGGAATGATCATGGAATTCCTGTGTCTCTACATGATCCAATAAGTGTTCTTCTCCCCTGTTTTATTTTATGTTTTTATCATCTTTCCGCCTTTCTAAATTGCAGGAAAAAAGAATAGCTTAAGATTTGTTCCAATACACCTTAAGTTCAATTTCTGCGTTTTCAATGTTTTCTTCAAAAACAATTATGAGCTTGTATTCTTAAATGATCTGGTTTACCCTGTTTCTTTCACATATGAGTGCATGTCTTAGAAATTCTTAACTGCTCCGGGATCCCACTCACCCACTTCTCCTCTTTGTCAGCATGATGGAATGATTCTCTTTTGCCTTTCATCCCTGATGTTCATTCCGTACTTTAAGCAGACCGAGTATTGCATCCTGTGTGGCTATCCCGCTCCATATCCCCTTGTGACCAAGAAAATGCTCGCATGCCTCAATCTGTGACTCCATGCCCAATGGTTCGAAACTTATCACACCTTACTGTGCCTCTTTTTCAAGAATCCTACCTTCCTTCCAATCACAGTCAACATTTCCTTGAAGTCAGAAAGCTAGCCTAAAATCATCAACTAAGGTTGAATCTAAAGGAGAGAGCCCTCTCCGATTGCAGGTGGGCTAGAACCTGCAATCAGAAGATTGGTTTGTGGTTACCTCGGCCGTATCCCTAATAGGAGCTAGGGACAACCTGAGTGATAACATAATGGCGACTCCACTGGGGACCCTCCTCAGATAAATCAATGCAATCAATCACGTAATACACGCTGGCTCCTAAGAAACTAACACATAATACGCGATCAAATCCTGATCCCAATAATCCGCCTGTTGTTGGAAATCCCAATCTAATTCCGAAGATCATCAGGCAGCAAAAACAAAAAGACTGCCAGACCCCTGTTAGTCCTGAAGTAATTCAGCCGATTGTCGTGTCAACCCCCATCAGAGTTCTAGTCCGATCCACCCCGAATTCCTCTGGCTCGCCGCCTCCTTCTCCGAACAGCTCTCCCACACCTCAACCCCATACCCATAGCCCATCGGTTACTCCCTCTTCCCCTGCTATCCCTATAATCCCCTTTTCTCTAGGTGTTCCGCTCATCCTGTCATTATGGCTAGGTATGCACCATTGCAACTACCTGCTAATCCCGGGGCAATGCCTCAGGATTACCAATCAAAAATCACCTACTTCGATGGCACAACCTCTTGCACCACCCTACAACATACAAAGAAAATGTAGGATTATTTCGAGAGTTATGAGATAGATGATAAGAGTGTAAGAATGAATATCTTTGTCTAAAGTCTAACCGGTGATGTCAGAACCTGGTTTAGGGCACTTCCACCTAATTCAATACTAAATCCGGAAGACTTATACCAAACCTTCACTAACAAATGGGAGAAAAGGAAGGACCCCCTACACATCCTATCTGAATATGAGTCTATCAAGAGAGGACCTGGGGAAGCTGTTCTGGATTACTGTGCCAGGTTTAACAATATCTACAATGTGATACCACCAAACCTAAGACCTCCACCCGACCTTGCTCTATACAAATTCCCGGACGGCTTTGATGCCGAGATGGCGTATCAATTAAGGGAAAGAGCCCCTCTAAGCCTCGCAAAAATGCAGGACGCCGCGGTAAGCGTAGAAGCAAACCTAATTGCCAAGAGGAACAGAACCAGATCCGAGAGAAAGACCACTTTCAAAGAAGAACCATCCTCTCTCGAGCAGAAATTGGATGCAGTCCTCAGTTCCGTGAGTAAGATGGGAGATAGATTGGACCACGTGGAAAGAAAAAATTCATGGGATAATCAACAGTCCAACGCCTCAAGGAACCCAAACTTCAGAAAAACCCAAAACTTGAACATAGGTAGGGCCAATCAGGATCACGAGATTAGACCTCCTTTCCAAGAAAACTTTGCCGAGGCATCTACATCTGCTGATCCCATAGAGGGGACCCTGATGAACCTGGTTGATTCAGAAAATGGGCAGCAATCCTCCTTCACGGAAGAAAACCCCCCATATCTTAATATAGAACAATTCCGCACTAAATCGGGAGAGTCCTTTGACTTCAAACAAGGGTATGACACTGCTATATATGAGGTACACAAGCAATACAAACTAAGAACACGGACTGTCGATGTGACTCCGCCCAGCAGGGCAAAGGATGGTAAACATCCCAACAAGGCTAAAGGGAAAAGCACCAACGGTCATACAATTGACAACCAGGTCCCGAATTCGCAACAAGTTGTTGTGGAAGATGTAACAGAAACACAGGGTTCTATAGAACAACCAATACACTCTTCCCACCCTGCAAAAGACCTGGAAAGCATTCATGAAAATATTCCCAGAACAGAGATACCCCGGACAGTCATACATAGCGATACGCCCATTCCAAAGGGAAATGCATCAAAGGCGTCGGAGAACGAAAAACTCGCCGGTGTTAATGCTCGGAACCTAGCAGAAAAACCATTCAGCCTGGAAACCGAAATCGGGAAGCTCAAAATCTCCATCCCCCTCTCAAAACTGGCTAAGCACACTATGTATAGACAACAAATTCAAAAATCGCTCCAATTACCTGAAATTAGGGATGATGTAAACATCCTAGATGACACCCCTGAACTACTGTTTGGGCCAGAGGTTGACGGAAAAACAGCATTCGGACCTGTTCCGCCTTTCTATATCAGCTTGCACGTACACGATAAGATACTGCACAATGCTATGTTTGATTCAAGCACCTCCCATAACCTCATGCCCAAAGCCGTAATGGAAAAGTTGAACCTCGATGTTACCCGACCCTATAAAGATCTATATTCGTTTGATTCAAGTCAGGTCAAATGCCTAGGCTTGATTAAGGATCTTTGCGTATCCCTAGTCCAATTCCCGAACAAAACGATCTTGATGGACGTAGTAGTTGCCGACATCCCCACAAAGTATGGCATGCTGCTATCCAGATCATGGGGAGAAAAATTGCAAGGATCCCTCCAACTCGAACTCTCTTACGCCACTATATCCGTCTTTGGGCAACCAAAGAGACTTTATAGGGAAACGCTGATGAAATATGTGGTGAGTAGTGAGGAGAAACCCCAAAATTTTCCAATAGACTCAATCCATTCCGATATGGATTCTTTTATTTTGTTTAATGATAATACAAGTCTTCCAAATCCTGATGAACCGCTAGCCCTAGAACAAGAAACCAATGCTAGTGAAAGGCCAGTTGCCAACTCGCTTGAAATTGTCTCAGCAGCCCAGGCAACCAGCACAGGACAGGAAGAAAATCCCGAAACAGAAGTCACCAGTTCATCTGTGCTGCAAGCCCCTCAAACTCCCGAAACTCGCCTTGGACCAGACGTCTCATGGTATTTAGAATTTGATGGTGCAGTTAACAAGTTAGGAGCAGGGGCTGGAGTGTGGATTTACAAAACTCATGAAGATCACGCACAAGGCCACGCCTTTAGACTCAATTTTAGGTGTACAAACAACATGGCAGAATACGAAGCCCCTCTCTTAGGTCTCAAACTACTCAAAACCTTGGGAGCTACCACAATCTCCATCCTAGGCGATTCAGACCTCATTATACAACAAATAAAGGGCAATTTCGTCGCCAATGACAGTAGAATGAGAGCTTACAGAGCCACGACCAGCGAATTGCTTAGCACCTTCAGCGATTTCGAGTTGACCAAAATCGCACGAGAACATAACATCCATGCTCATAGCTTAGCTACCTTTGCTAGCACCTGTAGGTTCCCCTTTGGACCAAGTCACCAATTCACCGCAGAAGTAAAACACAGACCGTCAATTCCTAATAATGTCGAGAATTGGCAGGTATTCCAAGATGATGTTCAGATTAACAATTTTTTAACTCTAGAAGGGGAATTCTCTAGCACCAACATTGACATGGATGTTACACCAGAAACACAGCAACTAGCAGAAGAAGATCCCATGACTCTAACAACCCCCATGGCTGAACCGATGCTCAACCCGACTATTTTTGACAGCACAAACATAAGGCAACTAAAACAGTCTTGTTCACCTAAGGTAGCCGAGGCAGAAGAAGATTTTATGGACCTAAAAGGAAATATTTTGCCTGCTGGCCTGGCCCCATTGGAAGACATGTTTGATAGCAACGATGTAGCCAGAAAACCAAAAATGGAACCTTTGGATGCCGCCATAGAAGAACACAACATAGGAACAGCAGAACATCCCAAGATGATTAAACTCTCTAAAAACCTCCCTCCTGACCAAAAGCCCAAATATGTGGATCTGTTCAAAGAATTCCAAGACGTGTTTTCCTGGAGTTATGAGGACCTAAAGTCCTATGACACTTCAGTCATCCAGCATACCATTCCCCTAAGGCCAAACCAGAAACCGTTCAAACAAAAACTCAGGAGAATCAACCCCATGCTTCTCCCTATGATCGAAAAAGAGATAAAAAGAATGTTTGACGCAGGGATCATTGCGCCTATCAGATTCTCAGAATGGGTATCTAACTTAGTTCCTACCAGGAAGAAAACAAGAGAGATAAGACTGTGCGTAGACTTGAGAAACTTAAACCAAGTCTCCCTAAAAGACCACTACCCGCTACCTAAAATGGATCACATCTTGCAAAGGGTGGTGGGTTCTTCTAGGATCTATTTACTTGACGGTTTCTCGGGATTTAACCAAATTTTAGTTCACCCAGAAGATCAGGACAAAACAGCTTTCACTACGCCCTGGGGAAGGTTCAAATACGTTAAAATGCCTTTTGGGCTGAAAAACGCTGGTGCCACCTTTCAGAGAGCAATGGATATCGCTTTTGCCAAGGAAATACATGATTTCCTTGTGGTTTACTTGGATGACCTGACCCCATTTTCCAAATCCGACTCAGAACACCTTAAGCACTTAAGGCAAATCTTTATCACTTGTAGGAAATTCGGCATTTCCTTGAACCCGAAGAAGTCCCTGTTCGCCCTGGAGGAAGGCAGGTTATTAGGGCATATAATATCAAAATATGGGATCAGAATCGACCCAGAAAGAATTCAGGCTATCCTCCAGATCCCTTACCCAAGAAATACAAAGGAGCTACAAGGATTCCTTGGGAAAATCAACTTCCTAAGAAGATTTATCCCCAATCTAGCTGAGTCAATGAGGCTATTGAGTAACATGCTAAAGAAGGACGTTAAGGTGAGATGGTCCCTTGAGGCCAAGCAAGCTTTCGAGAGTATAAAAACGGACTTGACTCAAACACCTGTCCTCACCAGTCCTCAGTTTGACAGAGACTTTATCATTTTTTCTTTCGCATCAAAACATACCATAGCCGCAGTCCTTCTGCAGAAAGATGATCTGGGAAATGAGAAACCAATAGATTTCTTCAGCAGAGCTCTGAGAGACGCGCCCCTAAAATTTCAGATCATGGAAAAGCAAGCTTACGCCCTGGTCAAAGCCATTAAAGACTTCAGAATTTACATCCTCTACTCCCATGTGATCGCATATGTCCCTAATGTCGTCGTAAAGGATATACTAACTCAGGATGGATTGGAAGGCAGAAGAGGCAAATGGATCGCTAGCATCCTTGAGTATGACATCGAGATAAAGCCCACCAAGCTCATAAAAGGACAACGACTAGCTAAGCTAATGGCCGAAACTAATTTCCAAGCACTTCACATTAATCAGCTGGACGATGATGCGGAGCTGGCGACTCCACAGATCAGTGATACCTTCACACAATCCCCTTGGTATTCTGATATTTGTTTTGTCTTGTTGAACCCGTGCGCTCCCACAGGATTGTCCAGAACTAAAAAAAGATTTTTAAGAATGAAATCATCAAACTTCTGCGTCATACGCGGTGATTTATATTGGAGGAATTATGAAGGCATTTTGCTTAAATGTTTAACTGAGGATGAAACTAACAGCATCATGAGAGAATTTCATGCAGGTGATTGCGGAGGCCACCTATACTGGAAATCCACGGTGGACAAGATCTTGCGGGCCGGTTATTACTGGCCCTCTTTGTTTACAGATGTGAAAGCATTTACTGCCTCTTGCCATAAATGCCAAATCTTTGAAGGCAAAAGAAAGTTGTTTCCCCTACCCCTAAAGCCCATCTCAACCGAAAAACCTTTTCAGCAATGGGGTCTTGACTTCGTCGGAGAAATTCACCCCTCCTCCTCAGGCCAGCACAGATGGATTCTAATAGCCACCGACTATTTCACCAAATGGATTGAAGCCGTCCCCTGTAGGCAAGCCAATGACTCCACCATCATCCAGTTTCTTGAAAATAATATCCTGTCCAGATTTGGCTGCCCGGAGAAGATCATTACCGACAACGCAGTTGCCTTCAAATCCAATAAAATCATTAAATTCTGCCACAAGTACCACATTACCCTAGGTCACTCCACAGCTTATTACCCCCAAGGCAATGGCCTGGCCGAGTCATCCAATAAGAGCCTCATCAATATCATAAAGAAGATGCTAAAAGACAACAAAAAGAACTGGCACAAGAAGCTCATCAGCGCCCTATGGGCAGATCGAATGACCACCAAAAAATCCATTGGGATGAGCCCTTATGAACTTGTGTATGGCATGGAAGCTAGGTTCCCTTCATCTCTGGGTATACCAGTTATCAAACTGTTGCAAGAAATTCAAGCTGAACCAAACGACATGCAAAGAAGGATTAATCAGACCATTCATCTTCAGCAAACCAGAGAGGAAGTTTTCAATAGAGCTCAAGGTCTACAGGAAAAACTCAAAAAAATGTTCGACAAGAGAACCAAAGCAGAAGATTTCCGGGTAGGCAGCGAAGTCCTAAGATGGGATGCAAGGAGGGAAGACAAGGGCAAACACGCTAAATTTGATTTTCTATGGAAAGGTCTGTACACTATCAGCGCTGTGCAAGGCAATAACACCTACTTTCTCAAATCGCTTGATAACAGCACAGCGGAAGAAGGCCCGATCAACGGCCGAATGTTGAAACACTACAATGATCCCCCTGCTTAAAGGAGCAGGTGATGATTGGTTTGTACATACTTTTTGACTTTTTAGAATTTGTAGTACCGGGAACACGCGAAAGAAAGCAAGTGATGCTTCCCAGTTTTGCAGAAGACAGCAAGGAACTAAAAATCAAGGCGCTCTGGCCTGCTGTTCTTGACTTCCCACAAGGAGAAGCCATCCCCGAGTGGAGCCACTGTTAGCTCCTGCTGCAGCAGGTATTCATTTTTCATGATTGGCATTTCACAGGCCAAATATGTCGTACTTTGCCTGCTGCAACGCTCCATATTTGCTCAAACAGTCTCCAAATGAAGAAGGCTTCTTCAAGATTTATTCGATTGCCTTCAAATTTTGTAAAAGTTTTCCTAGTATCGCTACCTTTAGTTAAAGGGAGGTCCAAACAGTTTAATCTTGGTCTCCCTAGGTTCAAATTTCATGTTTTAGAATATATAGATTGTAGGTCTGTCCAAACAGTTTAATCTTGGTAGACTCTTAGATAGGTAGAGAAACAGAAGAGCCCAACAATTTAATCTGGGCTCTGGAAGAAATAAGGGTAGTATGTAGATAGGAAACATCAAAAGAAAAATGTATGATGGGTTTGCAAGTCTAAGTGCACCCCCGAGCAAAAGAAGAAAAAATGCTAGGAAGTAGGCTGGGTAGGTAGTTCTGAGGCTGTTGAATTGCTGACAAGTTCCAAGTTTGCAGGTATCTTATCATGCAGAACATAATCAGCAAAGGTTTGTAAGCAAAAGGCTCAAATGAGGTATAACTAACTCCCCTTCTCTGCTTTCCCCCAATCGTTATCTAACATCCCCAAAAAGAGGTCAAGATCTGCTTGACACCTCTTTAGTTCATCATCTTCATCGCTCTGGTTGAGTAAAGATCTGCTTTGCTCAAAGTTGTTCCATATCTTCTCCCGAAATATGGTCCTTCCCCCCCCGCGACAGCCTAAGTTCCCCCCGAATTTAGCGCTTTCTTACCACCTCCACATTAACCCCTAACATTATTATATAGCTCCCTATGTTTCCCGTCCCCGTATTGATATTAAGTAAATTCCCCTATGTAATATCCCACCTGGTTGAAAAATAACCATAGCAAGTCCCGGGAATTGCTTAATTTATCATAAACTAAGCAAGAACCCAACCTTCGAAACCACCTTCCTCATACTATGGACTTCTTCCTAAGTATAAGACTTCCCGAAGTAGTAGGATCCCTTCCGAAACTTCAAAGGCCCTTCATACCCACTTACTTACCTTTTTCCCCCCTCAAAGCCATTTTCGCATCGCAACCTCGCCATCTCACTTTCATGCAAATTCTTGCCCACCCGTTCCCCGCCGATGTGACATTGCGAAATCGGCGATCGGCGATCGCAAGCGCCGAGTGTCCAGTCTGTTCACCCCTCCGTCTTCCCTGATGCGATATCGCGATATCGCATATCGGCAATCGCAACACCACACGCCCAACCCAATGATCCCCCTCTTTCCCACCGACGCGATATCGCTATATCGCATCGGAGTCTCTTCACCACAATCCACCAGTACCTCGCCACGTCGCACTATGCCAGGGACCCACCGATGACGTCATCAGCCGTACAGTCGACGCAGTGCTTATGTCAGTAGCCAGAAAAGCCGAAAAAAGCTTCGCGCAAGGAGAAAAGTCGCACTTCAGAGCTCCCGATCAAGAAATAGAGGCAGTTTTCGATGCGCGAAGCGCTATTCGTGCATCGCTACGGGAAATAGGCCATTTCGCAGAATCTTTAGGGAATCTTTTGATTCCTGAGCCCATTGCGCACCGAAAAAGCCCGAAATCGCCCAAACGTGCCAAAGGATCCGGTTTAAAGACAACAGCAGATCATTCACAGAGTTCAAAGTGTATCAGATCAAATCAGCAGGCTTCAAGCGTGTCAAAGAGTATCAGTCGACGGCGGAGATCATCAATGTAGCGGCAAAGTGTATCAGAGAATATCTTGAGCAGCAGCCCAAAGCAAGAGGAATTTGAATATCTTCCAGCAGATCCATAGGAGGAGAGCAAAATCACTTGAAGCTCTCAAATCATAATAATTGCACATTCAATTCGCACCAAAGCCGAACTGCAACCCCAAAGCACATTCACTTCAGCAACAACGCATCTAGTCCCCAAGGGCCACCTCATCACCTGTTCCGATTCAGCCGCCCCCAGCGCAGCCAAAAAAGATTTACTTGCATTTATTTCCAGCGAGCATTTAGATTTTGAAGAGTTCTAAACAGACCCATCACGGTCACTTGTAATGATGTCTTCCTGATATTTTGTTTATAAATACCACCCGAAGCTTTATTGTAAAGGGTTGGTTGGTTGGTAGTAGTAGTTGTTGGTCAGTTCTTGTCCAGCAATTTTCTCTGAGTAAAGACTCGCACTGTAACTGTCATATTTTTTCATAATCAAAGATTGCTGAAAGCATGGATTGCGAAACAACTTGCTGTTTTCTTTGGGCCAAGGAATGATCACGGAATTCCTGTGTCTCTGCATGATCCAATAAGTGTTCTTCCTCCCTGTTTATTTTATGTTTTTATCATCTTTCCGTCACTCTAAGTTGCAGGAAAAAAGAATAGCTTAAGATTTGTTTAAGTACACCTTAAGCTCAATTTCTGCACTTTTCGATGTTTTCTTCTGAAACGGTCATGAGCTAGAATTCTTAACTGCTCTAGTTTACCCTGTTTCTTTCGTATATGAGTGCATGTCTTTGGAATTCTTAACTGCTCCGGGATCCCGCTCATCCACTTCTCCCCTTTGTCAGCATGATGAAATGATTCTCTTTTGCCTTTCATCCCTAATACTCATCCCATACTTTCAGCAGCCTGAATATTGTATCCTGCGTGGCTATCCCGCTCTGTATCCCCTTGTGACCAAGAAAACGCTCGCATGCCTCAATCTGTGACTCCATGCCCAGTGGTTCAAAACTTATAACACCTTACTGTGCCTCTTTACTCGAGAATCCTACCTTCCTTCCAATCACAGTCAACATTCCCTTGAAGTCAGAAAGCTAGCCTAAAAACATCAACTAAGGTTGAATCCAAAGGAGAGAGCCCTCTCCGATTGCAGGTGGGCTAGAACCTGCAATCAGAAGATTGGTTTTTGGTTACCTCGGTCGTATCCCTAATAGGAGCTAGGGACAACCTGAGTGATAACAAGAGGTACTTCCCATGAGTCCCAGACTGCATGCGTAGGATGCCTCGACAGGAGAACTAATCAATCCTGTCCTCACAGGAGAACACATCAATCCTACTACAATCACAATGGAGAAGACATCAATCCAGGCCTCACAGGAGAACTAATCATCCTGATACACAGGAGAGCGAATCATCCTGTTCCACAAGAGAGCGAATCATCTTGTCCCACAAGAGAGCGAATCATCTTGTTCC
>APFE031616281.1:30858-41421 GCA_000404065.3 Pinus taeda
TGCCCAATCAGCATCAGTATATCCAAGTAGTCTCACATCTTCGGCAGTGTATCTTAACCCATTGTGCCACGAAGATATCTCAGAAGATTCTTGGCATCAATCTAGTGAGGCTCAACCAAATATGATCTCACAATGCTAACTGCAAAACATATGTTCAGATGGAGATTCACCAAGAACATCAATGCGAATGAGTTTATGAAACTCAGAGGCATTTCCCAAATCTGGTCCGACATCACTACCATATAACTTCTAAAGGTTAAGATCCTCGGGGTAGTCACAGGCTTGCAGTCCATCATACTGAGTCTTTCCAATATCTTTACCACATATTTTCCTTGACATAGGAAAATTTCCCCCAACTTCTGCCACACTTCAAGTCCTTGGTCCTTCATTTCAAATTCAGAAGCCAACTCCCTCTCACATTTGTGAATGAGAGGGTATGCACTTGTTAGAAAGAGGGCATCCACATATAACACCAGTATGAAACGTTTACCATCTTCAACCTTAAAGTAAAGGTTAGGATCGGCTTCACTCCTAGTGAATCCCAGCTTCATCAAGTAGCTGTCGATCCTCTCATACCATTCTCGAGGTGCTTGCTTCAGCCCATAGAGAGCCTTCTTCAACCTGCATACATGAGATTTTCAATCATAAATCTTAAATCCTTCGGGTTGCTCCACATAGACCTCTTCTTTGATCAAATTGTGCAAGAACGCAGTCTTGACATCCATCTGATGCAGGTTCCATCCTTGTGAAGTGGTAAGAGCTATGATCGAGCAAATGGTCATATATCTGGCAACAGGTGCAAATATCACATCATAGTCTAGACCTTCCTTCTGGGAGAAACCACGAGCAACAAAACGATCCTTATACTTTTCCGTACTTCCATCTGCTACATGCTTTATCTTGTAAAGCCATTTGGAAGTAACAACTGTCTTGTCTGAGGTCTGGGAACTACTTCCCAGACATCATTCTCCATAATAGGGTCATACTCTATGGTCATAGCATCCTTCCATACTTAATGCTTGACGACACCTGAGAATGATGAAGGCTCATTTTGTATGATCGTGCTCATGATGGTTAGGTATCCCTGATACCTGTTAGGTTTCTTACTTTCATGAAAGGTTCGTCGGAGTGCAGCATGTCCTTCAGCATCATCAAGTAACCCCCTAAGCCATGAAGGCCTCTTCCTAGAAGAGGAAGGCTCAGGTGGATAAATAAGATCCATGGGTTCCTCCACATCAGACATTGTTACATCATCTACCCATAGAGATAGTTTCCACAATCGTACAGTTCTTCCTTTTCACCACACCATTCTGCTCAGGAGTATGTGGTGTAGTAGTCTCCCTCTTAATGCCAGCCTCAAATATGTCTGAGTGAACCAACTGTAATATATCAAAGGTCTTGCTTTGGCTTTAGGGGAATGGTCCCCTTTTGAGCTTTCCTTCGGCACATCCCGGACATACACCTTCTTTCTCTAATTGGAATTCGGGCATCCCTATTACCATATGTCTTACATTGGGTAGAGCTTTGTAATGAAGGTGGGCAAACCTTCGATGCCAAAGTTTGGACTGAAGAGTTGTGTCACAAGACATGACATCTAGCAGACTTCCATCGAATTGATATAATGAATCAACACTAAACCCAAGAGTAAAGGCATCTTTAACATAATTTTTCCATATACATACCTGCCATCGCTGAAGGTTACCTTGTAGCCTTTATATTCCATTTCTGAGATGGACACTAGGTTCTTTTTGAGGTCAGGTGCATTTAATACATCCTGGACTTTCTAGCCTTCTTGAATGGTTGTCCTCTTCCTCGATTCCCAGCTCTCCTCTTACCTTTGCTATTGAATTTTCCATCCCTTCGACTACCATGAGAGGGATTTTGATCATCGTCATGGTGGGAGTCCTTTCTATCAGGGAATTTCCTTGCATAGTGACCTGCTTTATTGCAAATGAAACATCGTCCTTTTCTTCCACCCTTAGATCCAACCTTTCTTTTCGATTTAGACCTTGAATTATTTCTTTTCTTAGAATGAGAAGAAAAGGTAGGAGGAGGACCTTTATACAAGGGCATTTCTTGCTCTTCTACCCTTGTTTCTTATTGAATGCATTTAGCCATTAATTCCTCAAAACCAGGAATTACATTATAGTTCAGAAGAGTAGTTCTGAACACGTACCATTTGGATGGTAATCCTCCAAGAGTTGTGAGTGCCATTTCTCTATCAGTAATAGTCTCCCCAATAGATAGGAGATCGTTCTTGATCTCAGTGATTCTTAAGAAGTATGCTTGCATACTCTCATCTTTACCCTTCTTGATTTCCCTCAGCTTATTTCTAAGAAACAAAACTTGATTTGCATCATTAACTTTAATTAAACTCACCAATCTATCGTAGATTTCCTTGGAGGTGTCCAGTTCAGAGATGTAGGCTACCAAGTGCTTGTTGATAGAGTCCCAGGTGATCTTCTTTGCTTTAACTTCTCCATTCTTCCATTTGTTCCTAGAAGCAGAAGATGCATTTCATGGAGGCTCAACAATATTGCCTCTCACATGGTCCAACACTCCTTGTTCTTCTAGGATAGCCTTGCCTATCTTCTCTTTGGTGATTGCTCTTGCTCTTGGTCAGGCTTTGTCTTCACCTCAGCTCTGATACCATGTTAAGTTATGGTATGTTCTATGCTTATAACAGTTTACTTCTTTTTCTTATTATATTCCACAGATTAGCAATCACATGTACATAAAGTAGAGTGCAGATAGAACATTAAACGATCGACAGAAAACAAGCCAAGACAAGAGACACAAGATGTGGCGGCTAGCCAGGGACAAACCCCACAATGTGTAGGGAAACCCTTTGATCAAATATTCTTTTCTTTTATCTTCAATAATTCAACAGAGAGAAATAGTACAATAAATCTAATTCATATCAGCAATAACAAACCCTAGATCAGCAACATCAGCATTAGTGGCTTCATTATCAAACTAGGGTAGACGATATCTCACAAAACAACCGTCGGATCGGCTTGATTCCACCACCAAAAGTTGCGGCGCAGTTCAGATGTGGAGATCTTCTAGGCCACGCAGGTCAACCTTTACTTCTATAGTTGCAGTTTTAGTTTCAGCAGTTTTCGGCTTCAAACTAGGGCAGACGATATCTCACAAACCGACCGTCAGATTGACTTCATTCCACCACCAAAAGTTGCGGCTTCTAGAGGAGGTTCAAATGAACCTACAGTGTAGTTTAGATGAGGAGATATTCTAGGCCACATAGGTCAATCTTTACTTCTGCAGTTGCAGCTTCAGTTTCAGTAGTTTCCGGCTTCAAACTAGGGCAGTCGATATCTTGCAAACCATTCGTCGGATTGACTTCATTCCACCACCAAAAGTTGAGGCTTTCAAAGGAGGTTCAGATGAACCTATAGTGCAATTCAGATGAGGAGATCTTCTAGGCCACACAGGTCAATCTTTACTTCTACAGTTGTAGCTTCAGTTTCAGCAGTTTCCGGCTTCAAACTAGGGCAGTCGATATCTTGCAAACCGTTCGTCGGATTGACTTCATTCCACAACCAAAAGTTGCGGCTTTCAGAGGAGGTTCAGATGAACCTATAGCGTAGTTCAGATGAGGATATATTCTAGGCCACGCAGGTCAATATTTACTTCTGTAGTTGCAGCTTCAGGTTCAACAGCTTCCGGCTTCACATGTGTGAGAGAGAGACCCATTTCTGCGCAGTAGAGAAGAGACTCATTTCTGCGCAGTAGAGAGAGAGAGAGATATGTGATGAGAAGAGTGAGTGCAAATGAGGAAAATTCCTCTTATATTTATACACAATGTTGATGTTTGAATAGATGCGACTGTTGGGCTTCTGAGCCTAGATGAGTTGTAGGTCGGCTTGATAATAATTCCATAATCAAAATAAGTTCATATCTCCATGAATACTTATCGGAATCGGATGATATTTATATCAATCCTACACCTCTCGACGAGGGGAATCTAATAAAAATATTATCATCCATGAATAGGGTGACCCGCATGAAGTTTTGCCCTGGTTGGCAATTTTAACACTCATTGATGTAAATTTATACTTGGATCTTTCGCTCACAATCAGAAGCTCAATGAGCCAACACATTTTCATGCATATATCGTGAATGTAGTAATACTATTCTATGTATGTTTGCATTACATTTTGTGTTCACATGTACTAAGGAATTGTACTATTTCGTTGGCTTTGGTACTTATCTTTTTTAATGTGTGTTGTATTTGCTTTAATGTTCACTGTGCCTATGTGAACTTATTCACTAGATAACTAACGAATATTTCCTATTCTCGTGAGCCTGTCTTAGGATAGTACTACTACTTTCTTCTAGAGACTCACTCTTACTTCCCTCTCGTGAAGGTCTCCTTTTATACATTGCAATTGGTGTTTCATAATGTCAACTTACTTGTTGATTTCAAAGGCTAAGTGCATACTCTCTTATGTGATTCATTGCAGCCAAGGTAAATCTTAGAATTATGGTTGTTGGGTCGATACTCCGGATGTGGATCCTACTCCAAACAGTGTGAGGTATAATTGGGACTTCACATCAAGTAGACCCCCTTGGTTGATGGATTTCTAGCACCATTAATAGTTGGCACTAGAAGGAGGTACAAATGACAAGTTATGCACATTGAGTCTATTGTGAATCTCTTATCTTAAACGGCTCATCCCCAAATCATACTTTGGGGTGCTTCGCTAATAAATCGGACGGTAAACTTTCAATCACCAATGAGCCTCTTTATAACATGTCTCAATTGAAATTTTCTGGTGAGGGTGAAATATCCATAGCTGGGCACATCTCTAATTTTCTCTATTTTTATGAATATTATGAAATCAATTCTGAAGATAATTCTCTTATACTTTTATTCCTCACCTTTGAAGTTCGAGTTAATCGATGTTGTCATGCCTTACCATCTTCTTCCATCCACTCATTTGATCAATTCCTCAAGGATCTTAATCAATCCTTTGATGAGTATGATGACTGAGTTTTTCTTAAAAGGGTTAATCAACCAAGAATGAAGCCCAACGAATCAATTAAGGATTTTCTAATCAATTCCTTCATCCTTGTTATGAATTTCCTGAAGAAGGTATGGATTGGAACTTCTTTAAAAAATAGTTTGATCATTTGGTTTATATCTCTTTACATGGTGAGTATGAACCCCTTGATGATTTTGTTGCCCCAACTTTTCAAATACACGAGACACCACTAATTTCATATCAGGAACCTACTATTCCTTTCATTCCTTTTCATCCTCCTTTTTATGTGCTTGTGTTGAACTATTCAAATAAGAAAATACAAAAATCAAATTGTAGATTCATCTCTTCAACCTTCATCCATTTCCCATGATTTAGATCCAATGGAGGAAACCTTGGAATGGTTCATGGAGCCTAGGGTGAAGAATAATTCCTCCATTTCTCAAATTGATATTTGCACTCTTAACCCCAATCCTGAATCTGGTTCCACTGAAACTATTACTTCTTTAAGGGACACTTGTGATCCTCTATCATGTACATGCCATGACTTTTTGTACCTTGATCTGCTTGATTAATGTACTCCACCAATTAGTTCTTTAGACTCTCTTGATTTTCAAGTTACTGGTTCAAATCGTGATCCAATACAAGGTGGTCATATTACACAGGAAAAGGAGCAGAAAGGTGAAATTTTTTTGATCTCTCTTCCCTCTTTCAAAACCCTCTATGTTAAGATGTTGTTCCTACATTCTTGGATGATTTTCAATCTACTAATATTGTTAGTCAATCGAATGAATTCAATTTTCTTAATAAACCTTTAGTCTTGGCAACCATCATTCTGATGATGGTGAATCTATTGATGTATGTGATGATGAATGCCCAAGTCTAGCAGTTGATCTTTCAGTTTCTCAAGAAGATTTTGATTTGAAATATTTAGATCAAGAATTTGCTTTAGAGAAAGAAGATGTTCTCAAGGAACAATGGATGATCACACGCACTTAGAACATATCCCAATCATAAGGAAGACTAGAAATTGTATCACCGTCAAGACACATCTCATATTGTCACATAGAAGAAGAATATTCCATTACTGACAGTAGGGGAGATCAATCCTCAAACACTATTAGTCTCCAAGTCAAATATCATGACTTTCATCTCAGCTACATCAACAAGGTATCCATTGTCTAGTCAATTTAACGTCTTAAATTGCTCTACATAAATTATCAATCCGGGTATCCTAAAACTGATGAAGTGTGGTGCACCATATCTACTTAGTTAACCTTTTTTTCTTACTTCGTTGTTTTATAGTTTTTATCTTGTTTTGGGGTTTTGTTCTTATTGATCTCCTAAAGTTTCTAATGCAAATGGAAATCCTATTCTAAGGTCTTAAGAATACTTTTAAAGGTCAAGTATGGATAGAGATTTCAAGACAAGGTTTATAATCCCTTATGGTAACTTCCAAAACTTAGCACTTCAAAAGATCTCAAAACATGCTACTGATCAAATCAGTACTTGAACAAAAATGTAAATATGCAGCTACTTAAATCAAACAAAAGATGAAATATTGATCATGAAATCACTCTCTCTGCTACTCATCTAAATACATAAATAAAAGTTAAGCTATTGCACTCAAACAAATCAAAAATTGCAAACTAATAAAAGTAAAATCAATTCACTTCACTTATAGTCCGATAGCTCGCCAAGTAGTCTTTTCGGGTTTAAGCTATGGATCTGGAGATAACTTCAATAACATGAAGAATTGATATCTAAATTACCTACTTGCAAATGAAAATAAAATCAAGTCACTTCACTTATAATCCGATAGCTCACCAAGTAGTATTTTCGGGGTTAAGCTATGGCTCTGGAGATAACGTCAATAACATGAAGAACTTGATATCTAATTGAAAGTAAAATCAAATCACTTCATTCATAATCCGATAGCTCGCCAAGTAGTCTTTTCGGGGTTAAGCTATGGCTCTGGAGATAACGTCAATGACATGAAAAATTTGATATCTAATTGCAGAAAAATGAAAGTAAAATCAAATCACTTCATTCATAATCCGACAGCTCACCAAGTAGTCTTTTCGAGGTTAAGCTATGGCTCTGGAGATAACGTCAATGACATGAAGAATTTGATATCTAAACTAACTAACAAAGCAAATGAATAAGACTGAAATCAAAGCATAACTGACATTGAAACGCTAAAAAAAACAGTCAGCAGAGAGGCAAATCTCATGTCACTATTTAATGCAAAAACATGTAAAGAAAAACTAATCTACAATCAATCGGTTGAACACACTTGCATGAATTAAAATTTCATGAATGGAAAATCTAAACTATCAAACTTGAAGGCAATCAAATGACATAATGAAATCAAAGAAAAATTACAAAATAAAATCTACTCTACCTTACATTCTAATATGCTCCATGACATCTACTTCACATCTCCTTCCATGTTGAGAACATCAAAGCTTTATTCAAATTTATTCAAAATTACAAAGTACAACAAAGCTCTCTAAAGCTTCCAAAGCCATCTCACAAGCTAACAAGCTTAAGAACTAACAAGCTAAAAACTAACAAATGAAGGAGAGAGATCTCCTATTTATACAAAAAGATGAGAAGCCATCTCATTAATGAGAGTCCATGAATCTCTCCCTCTACCTCTAGAGTCCTAATCAAAATAGGAACTGATAAGACACATGTCTTCTTAGAGTTTCAATACAATTAGGAGATGTGACACATATTCTCATGATCCCATGATTTTTTCCACTCAAATTCGAATTTGGCCTTAGAGTGCCACATAAAGGTCTTATAGAAGCCTCCTTTTGACCTACACATGTCAACAATCTCAACCCACTTGTTATGTATAAGCATATGCACATTATTTTCTAATTTTTAACCACAAATTCACTTAAAAGGCTTATATTAATAAAGATTGGAAAAACATAAATGTGGCCCAATGATAATGAAAGTCGGATGAATGTGGTGACATAGTAGTGAAATGGAGGTGATATAATGGACATAATAGTGAAAGTGTAATGGAAATGAATGACATTTTCAAGACCCAACATCCATCTCATCGCATATCAACTCAACTTGTTTCCTTTGATCATCAGTTGAAAAATGATATCTCTATATAAAGAAGAAGAATGATCATATGGAAGCTTCATCTCCCACCCTATATACAATGTCAATAGGTGATATTGACTTAAGGATCACACTCTATCCTATCGTCTAACGAAAATAGGTGAGATTAACTCAAGGATCACACTTTGTCCTATTTTCTATTGATTCTCCATCTAGAACCTTAAGAGTCAAGTGGTAGAACACATGCATTCCAAAACTTGAGCGAGATTGACTTACCTAGCCGGATAAGGAGCACACCCTATCTCAAGTCACCTCAACCGATTAGCCAAATGGGGAGGACCAATCCCAACAATCCCAACTTGTGGGTAGGATTCCAACTAGGGTAGACTCTTTCAAAGCAATAATAGGAGAGATCAACTTACCACAGGGGTAAGGATCACACCCTATCTTATTTTCCATATTTCCCTCAACCCCATGAGCCCTTATTACTCCATTCCTCACCATGGGAGCTAAGGAGGGAGGAAGAACATGCTCAGTGTTCTTGATAAGCCTAGACTGTTTCCCAGGAGGGTCACATCCATCCGTCCAAGTTTCTCTTTAGCCCCCCATGCATGAATAAAGAGAAAAGGAGATGGATTGTAATTACATATATAAATAAAGAGAAAGAGATCTTGAGTACATGAAGTTATCACCAAGCTCAAACCCTTCGCAAAGCTCTTTGAGGGGAAAAGGAAATTAAGGATAAAAGGTTAGCATAGGACCTTCCTTTCACTATGCTCAATAATCTACATTATGTTTTTCTGGGATCCACTCCACCCTTCTATATTTCCTTGCCCCCTCAAATCCTGAGGTCGATGTCGCTAGCGTCTTAATTGAGTCTACCTTCCAACCCACGAATCTCAAACTCATATCCATCCCTCCCTTATAGATATTTAATGAAAGGAAACTCTTATATAAATAAGGAATGGGACCTTTCCTTGCTAAGTAAATAAGGAATGGGACCATTGATTGTTAAGTAAACATTCCATACAGATATATCTACCTTCAAATACCTATCAAAAGACCAATAAATTCCCTTTCAACAAAGCCTTAGTGAGTACGTCTACTATATGTTCATCAGTCCTGACATGTTACAGTCTCATGGGTCTAATTTCACAACAACATTTTCGAAGCCTCACTGCTCCCTCTGCACCAAATAAATATACTTGGACCTATCATGGAAAATGGAATCCCTTACATATCAAATCCCACTTAGATTCTCACAGTATCACGATCATGCCCAACACATGCTTAAACAAGGATTAATCACACTAGCCATGCTAACATCAATTTGATTTGTCTTAGGTGTACAAGGATCAATAGACTTTCATACATGGCAAATCCTAAGCCACAACTATGATTTAAAAACAATATTTTCAGTGAGTAATGTATCCTTCAAAATTTTGGCAATGCGTCTGTTATGAAACCAGCTCACAAAAAGATAGAAAAGGTAGATCAACGTCTTGGAATTTAGCCTCTTCGAGGGGGAAACCTCCTTTACATTACACAAATGAACAATTCTTGGATGATACAAATGACTAAACCTCCCTTCTATATATAGGAGTCTAAGGGGTCACAATATAATCAAAGCCGACATAATAGTAATAACATAAGGGCACAACAATAACAATAGTGGGTTTCTATGGGGCACACTAATAACAATAGGGGGACAATAGGGGCACAATAATAACAATAAGGGCTACAATGACAATAGTAATGGGGGAATCACTAGTATTATAGGAACCTAACATGCCCCTCTCCTTTCGAAAAGCATTGTCTTCAACGCTTGAGTAGCTCTAGATGCTTCTGTATAAAATTCTCATCCTTCCATGTGGAATCTTCAGCAAATAAGTTCTTCCACTTGATGAGATACTCCGAAATTTATCGATTTCGTAGTTGTTGAGTTCTTGTTTCTGTGATTGCTTCCAGTTCCAATATGATTTTTCCTTCCTCGTCAAGTTCTGGAAATACTGTTTGAACTGGGATCTTGTCACCTATAACCTTCTTTAAACATGAAACATGGAAAACTGGCTGCATTCGGGAAGCAGCAGGAAGCTCCAATTTGTATGCCATAGTACCAATATTTTGTAACACCTTGTACAGACCATAATACTATGGTCATAATTTATTATCCTTCTTAGCTTGCTTGAGGTACATTCGTTTATATGGTTGTAGCCGTAGGAATACCCAGTCACCTACATCAAAACTTCTTTCACTGCGATGTTGATCTGCCTGTTGTTTCATTCTATTCTGTGCCAACGTGAGGTTATCCTTTAAGAGTTGAAGTTCTTGTTGGTGCTCGATGTGATGTTCCACTGCTTGAACCTTAGAATTTTCTCTTAAATATGATGTGATGGATGGTGGATGATATCCATAAATTTCCATAAATGGGGTCATTTTTGCTGCAGTATGGAAGGAAGTGTTATACCACCATTCA
>APFE031616281.1:73633-87573 GCA_000404065.3 Pinus taeda
AAAGACCTAATTCAGATCCCATTGTGTTGGAAGACATTGATCCAACATCAGATTGGGTAGTGGAGAGTCGTCCAGCAGAGTTTGATCCTGATGAGGATCTTGATTTAGATTTAGATATGGAGACATCAGTTGAAATTGAACATGTTGTTCAACTTCAGCCTGTTCAGTTGAATGCAGATCCACCAGCCTCAGTCTCACAGTCAGCAAGGACTCCAATTGTAGGTGCTTCCTCTGCTCAGCCACGATAGAAGCGCAGCCGCATATCTACTCTATCTCAGCGTGCATCTACTGCAGTTGCACAGCCTGCTAGTGGTACCACTTCTACAGTTGCAGTTAGAGATGATGATGATGAGGAGGAGCCATGGGGCCCCCTATCTAACTGTGATGATGATGATGATCCAGAGATTGATCGACATGATCTTGGCTCCTTTGGTAGTAGCCACTAGCCAGTAGTACTAGTACTGGAGTCTGGTCACCGTCACAGTTTACTTTTGTTGTAGAGGCCATTTCTAGCCTCCTTGGTTATGTGTTTTTTGTTTTGAGTCTTGATCATGTATGACAGTTGACTATGTATTGCCATTGGGTACCATTTTGATATAATGGATTGGTTCATGAGCCTACTTTGATCATATGTTGTCTTCCATCTATATTATAATGTGTGTGTTTGGAAACATGAATGAAAATCTTTAAAATTATGTTTAAAATCTTCAAAATTATGTTTTTTTATAAAAAAACTAAATATTTAATGTATTTTTTACAACGACCGAGTCATTGAAATCGAGCCGGCCGAGTCATTACCGTTTCGGAGTCGGAGTCGGAGTCAATCCTCGGCCGAGTCGGAGTCGGAGTTGGAGTTTTAAAACTATGGTTGATCCGGAAGCTTTAGAACTGCTACCTTCCTCATTACTACTAGCAGTCTTCCCTCTGCCATATGACTGGCCTCTTCCTCTACTGGTTCCTTGTCCTCTCCTGGCACTTTGCTTTCTAGTAATTTTCTCTTCAGCTTTCGTAGCACTCTGATATGCTTCTTCAATGTTCTTTGGAGATAGAATACTAATTTCATCTAAAATTTCTAGCCTTAAACCATTTATGTACTTGGCTATCTTCTTCGAGATATCCTCTGTATAACCGGCCCTTAAGTTCACTCGATAAAACTCCTCAGTGTACTCCTTACTGTCATTCCTTTCTATTTCAGATTCTGCACTTGCCTGTGTAGTGCAATCTGATAGTCTTTCGGAAAAAATCTGACCTTCAACTTGGCCACCATCTTTGCCTAGTTTTTGATCGGCAACTTGTTCAATCTCCTTCTCTCTGTTTGGACACTGTCCCACCATAGGACTGCATATCCCTTCAACTTTGTTGTAGCGAACTTAACTCTGCGGTCTTCACTGACCTCCTCACACTCGAAATACTTATCCATCTCGTTGATCCAGTCCAACAGAACCTCCATGGATAGGTTGCCGTCATAATTTGGGAGTTTTGGTTTGGGTTTACTGCTTGCCATTAAGACCGACCTCAACAGTCTCATTTCTGGGCCCTCTCCATCCGATCCATCCGTTGTCGCTTCAGCTTCCTCTTCGCATCATCGCCTATCTCTAGATCCCTTCTTCTCCCTGCTTCAACTACCTCCAAATGGGCAATAAGAATCCTGATCTCCTCTCTCAATCCTTCCTCTACTATCCTTCAAACACCTCTTCCACGACCTCTCCTTCCTACCTCCTTTTCTTCAGTCAATTTCAACACTGCTCTGATACCACTATGATGGGTCCAGCCCAACATTGTTTGGATTAATCAATAATTAAATGATATAAAAGTGATTAACTGTGGATTAGGGTATGATTACGACTCATCCTCGATTTTTTCTAGAAAATGATGTGGTGGCAATTATGTGTGCAATTAATACACTGTACTGTGTCTCGGGTCATGTTTCTTGCTCCTCGTTTCACGCCAAAACCCTTCCACCGTCTTTCATTTGGCCATTTCTATTCTCTGTTCTTTGTCATCGAGGGTTTGCTCTGGTGAGGCTATGTTGCCTGTGCATGCAGCTATGCTGCAACTGTTGAGCGTGTTGTCAGGGTTTTCTTGTCCAAGAGTTTCGCTCTTATATTTGCTTGGATAACTTTTGGTCCTGATTCATTATGAAACCAAGAATGGTTCTGCCACTTGTGTAAGTATATTTCTGTGCTTTTTCTGCAATTGTTTCAACTGGTCTTTGCTCCACGGTCTTGATTTCTGGTATGAGGTCATCTTCCTAGTAAATCTCAGTGGGTTGGCATGCACTCAGGTTGCAAAACATTGGCGCTCTCTAGTCTTCGGATTCAATGCAAGTAGCTTCTTCCATCCATGATTAAATTTGCTTTTTCTGTTCTTCTGTTCCTAATGTAGTTGCTCCTTTGTCTCAGTCGCTATATGGAATTTGAGGTTCAATGGCTTGTGCTCTGTTCTTGCTGCGAACCCTTCAGGTAGGGAAATGTATCCCTCTTACACTTACATTCATGCACTAGTTTTTCCTCCCTCTGTCGATAGTTTGCTAACAATTGTGTTTTGGTTCTTTTGTAGGTGATAGGGTTTGCAGTTGGGTATGTTTGGAACAATAACGTCGGCCTCTGCTTGGTAGGCTCTGTCAACGCAACCAATCTTCAGTTTTAAAATTAGGGCCTGTGAGATTGAGGGTTTGGATTTCCTCAATGCTAGGTCATTCATGTCTTTCGACTGTAGTTCAGCGTCCTGGTTGTTTTTTTAGCGTAGGCTTCCTTGGTTCTGTGCTTGTGGACTGTAATTTATAACATATGGGAGCTGGCTCCCAAAACCCTCGCCTAGGGTTTGTCGACCGTTGGTTATGTGACTGTTCGTGGGTTACTTTTGAACTCTGCTATGTATGCTCAGACATTTCATATGATAATTAAAGGAAAATTTCAAGGAAATGTTGGCTTGAGTTACCTTTGTCTTAAAGGTGATTGTTGACTGACGTTCCTTTCGTTCTGGTTTGAACATCCTCGAATTATGATTGTTAATTTGTGGCTGTGTTTGTAATTTCTCCAATGAACAGAAAGCACTGTAGTTGCTCTGGTATTCATTCTGGTAGACGGTTTCGAAGTTAGGAAAATAATGTGTGGCTCATATGTGCTTAACTTGTCTGATTTTGTCTACGTTTTCTCCTGTACATTCACTGTCGATTTCTTTTCATGGGTTACAAACCCTCGTTCTGGAAATTCATTTTTGTCTCGTTGTCTGGACTCTGTTTCTTAGGAAAAAAATTAGACAAACTTGTATGCATGCATTGTATCGTTTACCTTGATGTTCAGTGAATTAGGAAGCAATAACGAAAACGTTATGGTTACACAGATGGATTCGAATTTTCTGTTATTTTAGTATTATTGCTTGTATGCTAAAAAAATGCTGAAACCTTCAATGGATTTTTCATGTACATTTGTAGTCTCTGTTCACAGTTACCTGAACTGTGTAGTTACTATTTTCAGTTGTAATTCTATTTAGTTACATAATGATGCTTGCATTCGGTTTTTCTTTGTGACAAGATTTTACATTGAACACATTTTGTTGTTGTTGTTGTTGTTGTTTTTTCTTTTTTTCTTTTTTTTTAATCTAAAATGACAGAATAGTTATTAAATTTCTATTGATTAAAGACAAACAAACTAATGACCCTTACCGACCAAATTGTCCCTAACTAGTACTGAAATTAAAAGTAAACAAAATCTTACATCCTACTTTGACAAACTGAACGTAAAGCAACCAATTTGTTAACACAACTTCCACCTTGGCGGAGACCAACAACCGATCATGGTGCCCTAGCTGGATGCTCTTGCATCATCATAGAGTTGAACAATCTTTTTTATGATGGCCTCAATGATTTGTTCGTTCCTTCCACCTACCCATTGGCCTGCGGATGATATGGAATCATCACCTTTGTTTAACCTTATATGTTTTAATTATGTATTCAATGAGTCTTGAAGTGAACTATGTTCCTCCATCACTGACAACCGCTCTTGGTACCTTAAATCTAACAAAACTTTCCCCATGGAGGAAGTATACCACTACTTATTATGTTTTTGTTGGGAGTTCCTTCACTTCCATGCACTTTGTAAGATAATTTGTCAATACCAGATTATAGAATTTTTATTGAGATGGAGGGTTGATGGGTCTAATGAAATCAAGATCCCATTTCTCAAACGATTTTATCACTAATTGTGTTTCTAATGGCACTTCATCTTATTGGAATGGTCTTCCCATGCATTGGTAGCTATCACATCTTGTCACGTATTGTTTTGCATCTCGAAAAATTGAGGGTTACTAGAACCCTTTATGGAGTACTTTATAATTGATCCTTTTTTTTGCAGAGTGGCCTTCATAAGGTCCATAATCAGAAGCCTTTTTTATATATCATGGATCTCATCCTCTCTCACATACCATTGGATAACAAGATCCAGCCCTGTGTAAAAGATGTACTATCCATCAATCCATGAAAACCTCAAATTTTTCTTGATGATATTCTCTTGTTCCTTTGGAGATAGGTGAGGTGGAAGTTTCCTTGTATCAGAATAGTTATAAAAATCAACAAAACAAGGTGAGTTAGTAGATAGTGAGAAAATATGTTCATCAGGTAAAGAGTCTTCGAAAATTGGTATTGGGAGGAACAAATGACAAATAATTAATCAACATTTAATTGTTAATCCATGATCGTATACTTTGAGACACTAAATTGTTTGTGCGGAGGTTAAGACAACAATTATATGCTACACTGGGACCTAACTCATTGCCTAAAGAAAATCATTAAAAACTAGCATTACCTTCAGTTTCCATTGCAAGGTTTTTATCGCAATACCTCAGGTAATTAGAATACCTTTAGTGGAAAAATAACACACACAACTCAAACATGAAACATATCTAAGGGACCTTTGGGTTCTTGCAACTAGGCCCTCCTAGATTGATTGATGTAAATGTTCCCTCAAATCTTCAAGGAGTTGTGAAGCTTAATAACTCACTATGGATTCAAAACCAATCTTGCATGGGAAGAAATCAAGGCATTGAAAAGACAAAGACTTCATTTAATATATAATATCTAAGATCAGATATGAGATGAGGTTTTAGATATGCTCTGGATTCACACTATGCATATACAAATAGTCATTAATCCTTTATCTAAAATAAAAATTAAGCAATATATATATATATATATGTGAAAATAACTCAAATTTACACCAACAAATCATACGATTTATCCTCTGTACAAATGATCTACTGAAAAAGAGCATGAATCAAATTATTCAAACCACACACACATATAGTAATCTAAGATGAAATCACTCAAGAACAAGTGGGAAACTTGTTGGGTTTGTGGGCTCAATCCAACAAGCTATGTTGCCTCCTAAAATAAAAGTAATTCACCACAAGATCAACACAACAAGATGAAAGAATGGAGCATCAACAACTTGTATTAATAGGTCCACAATTTTACATAAATAAAAATATAGAGGAGCTTGAGCCCCAATGGTCACCACATGGGATCATCCCAAAGCCATAAAATAGTTGCAAAATATCCCCTTCTTTGACAATGAACCTAATTTTTACTTACACATTTATAGAAAGAAGATAAGGGGTGAATTGAAACCAATATCCCTAAATATGACCTATCAAATCATGACTAATGTACAACATATTGTCTTTTGTGTATCATTAGCTAAATATATAATCACGTAGGGTTCATTTGGCATGGAATCATCTAAGAACAACTTGATTTGGTTTGTTTTGCTAAATGGTTGCTCAGTTTGGGGCGTAGCTAGACAACAGACGCAGCCAAAAATTACCCTTTAAAGAACTATGGATATCTCCAAAAGTGCACATTTTCTAGAGGAAATTCTTGCAAGTAACCTAATAGTTTAGAATGTAATGAAAAAAAACCCATGTTTTGGAATTTTCAAATTCTGCTTTTCTTGTCCAAAAATCGCACCTGAATTCGGTCACTCAGTTTTTCCTGACACAAGTTGTCTAGATTGGTGGTCATGACTTGGAGGTTTTTAGAGTCGACTTGGGTGAGATGAAAACAACATAGAACCATGTAATTGATGATAGGAATGAAATCCATGTTCCAAAATTCTCCTTAGAGACACATAGATATGACAGCCTCAAACGTTGGTTATCAAACCTATAAAGAAGCTACAAGAACTAGGCATACCCATCATTAGTAAAATCAAATGTAATCCTCTCTAATTCATTAAAAATAAAGGAAATGAAAAAAGGTAACTACTTCAACATTCTTATGTTCAATATAACAATTGCATGAGAAAACCTGATAAAGAGGGAAATGAATGGGTGACAATATGTGGTGAGAGGAGCAGGAAAGGTTATTTTAAATAGAGAGAAGAATGACAAATTTGCAACCCAACATCTTTCCCACGCTTGGATTTTTGCATGGCCTCATGCAAACAAGATAGGGCTAATATCATAAAGCTCCATCTTCCCTTCAGTTGCTTAATCAACATTATTACCGCAATACATATCTTTCAACAAAAGCAAGGACACGTATATGATAAGTAATCTACTTTTTGTTGTTGTCAAAACTTCAGAAGTTGCTTGATAATTTCGAAGAGAAGTAATGTTCAATGCTCCAAATGCTCTATTATTTTTCCTTGTCTCACAACAACAACATTTCTTAAGAGATTCAACATTTTATGTAAACCACCTTTTGCATCAAATGTATCAAGCATTTTTCTAAAGGAAAATGCCACTCCACAACATGCTTTCAACTTGACCTTATGAACCTTAGAAAAGTTGAAGAGCCAACTGAACCACAACTTGGACAACATCATAGGAAGAGCAAAAATAAGTTTCAAGACTTTAATAGTACACAAGCACATTAAAATCCTAGGAAAAGTTTGTGATATTCTTGCAATGGAGAGAAGTTTTTGAATTCCACCATCACCATCAATAAAGAAACTAACTTGCAATGAGGCATAAATCAACTTCAAAAAATCTAGAAGGAAAGGAAAAAATCTATTCCCTTCTTATGAAGCACTGGATCCAACACTTGACCATACTCTCCAAATTTCTCCAAACAAATTAAAGCATCACAGTATGGCTAAATGCATCTCGTTTCCTTCTCTTCATATTATTGTCCTCGTGTTATCTTTGGCTTTACACATATGACCCATTTCTTGACATTCTAACTATATACAAAAGGGTTACTTTGTTCATTATGTTAAAAAGCATAAACACACTTGAGTTGTACCAATTTTCGATGGAAACCAACGAGTTGACTTGCATACTTGGATACCATATAGTCCATTGGGAATATTGATTTGATGAATACCATTCCATTTGATCTAAAATGCACCTCCTTAGTATAAATGAATCATTGATTCTCATTTCTTCACAAATGGAATAAAAAAATATTGAAAAGTGGCCTACAAATAAAAAATTAATAATTCCTTTTAACATCAAGAGCTAATGACTCAAAAAACTCTTTCCCACTAATATTTCTCAACATTGCACATAACCAACTCATGTCTCTTCCATTTCTCTATAACCACCAGCAATTATTACCATTGCCTCTTGATGTCCTGATGTCCTTATTATGGGCATATTGGAGTTCACAAGAACTTACACCTTCAAGCTCCACTCTTCTAATGTTTAATTATATGATTTCTTCAAAATATCATTGAAATCAATCATTTTAAAATCTACGGACTGAGTAGCTTTGACTTTGGCTTTAGAATGACCACTGCTCAAAATGTTCATTCCACAAACACTAAGAATGATCAATACAATAGAAAATCAGACACAAAGATGCAAAACTTGAAGTCCTTAAGATCACACTTAGTCAAACCTTCAACTCTAACTACAAGTCGACAATCCCACTAGCTTTGGTATTGGTTCCAGCGCTCACATGACTTGCAATTCACTTCCTCTTTGAGTTGGAACATCTGAGATCAAAACTATAGCTTACCTTAATAACTCTTTTCATTATATATGGTCGTGTATGCAGCATTATTTTTCATCTTTACTATGGCCCTTGGTTATTTGATTGATGGTTGCTCCACACAAGCACACACCATACAGAGCTCGAGTATTTGTTCCCCCACTCAATTCGATAGCCACATCATAATATGTTTTTTCTCGTTTAAAATTTTCAAGACCACAAAGTGTATAAATAACCTCAACATATGATAAGTGAAAGAATAGATTTGATGGTTGAGCAAGTATTAGGTCTTCAATAAAAAAGTTGTATGTTTATAAATTTGAAGAGAAATGTATAAGTCTGCAATTTTCCCTCCATGCATCACTATCTACCATGAATATCTCCATGTATTTATTAAGAAGATCCACAACTTTTGATAAATTTCTCTATGCTTTAGCTATAGCAACCTTCATTTTTGTGAATTTATTGGTCTAACTTGTGCTCTTCCAATAGGCCTGAGTAAAATTTGTTTTCTCATGTCTAGGATCCTTTAGCCTTAAACCACATTCCTTCCAGCCTTCTTACTCTGGTACTATATGGAAACTTCTTGAAAATAATTTGAATGTACTCCCTTGCAATTTCCAAATGCCCACAGTCCATAACTGCAATGGATAATGTTAGCGCTTGAAATTTCACCTCAGGCTGAAAAAGGTAAACTCCAAGGCAACATCAAACCACTTAGCCTCGTAGCTAGCCCTACAGGGCAGGAGAGGGCTCTCTCCGGTCTATCTCGGCAAAGATCTTCAATGGGTAGAGATAACCAATAAAGAACACTGATTTTAGGCTAGTAAACTGATAAAAAGGTTTGATTTGGGATTTTTAGGGTTTTGGAGGAAATTTGGGGAAAGGCAATTTTGGGTGCGGGGATTGGACACAGTTTTCGCAGGGGGTTCTTTGAGGCGAGGTAGGAGACTGCATTGATGCCTTTTAAAGATTTGGATGGATGAGAATGAATGGTGAGGAGCTAAGGAGAGCAAGCAATCACCTTGAATTCTCCTTAAACAGCTGAAAACATTGATATTAAGCAAACTTATAGGCAGAGCATAGCAACCATGAATTCTACCTTAACACTTCATTTGCCTAATTTGCAGAAGAAAAAGTAAGAAGATGATTCGCACAACAAACTTACAAGTACAAAGAGAAACACACCATCAATACATGTAACCACAGGAATCCCAAAAAGGACTGCAAAACCCTGGTCTTTCTTCCTTTGCCCAAAATGTAGAGATACAATGAATAATACAATAAAAGCTTTCTCCCTCAAGAGTCCAACCTTTTCCAACCTCTGAAAATGACTAAGAAAGTACATAATATAGGCAAGCTAACATCTTTCCTTGCCTCTAGGGGTCGAGCTCACTATCCTAGGAGCTGTTTCAACCAATTCCAAACTAAGCACTAAAATCTAGGCAGTCAAAACAACTTGCCTCTATAAGCTAGGAAACCAATTCATTCATTAAATTTTTGCCTATTTCATGAATGAATCGTCTAAATAAGTGTCATTTCAACATGAAAATACATTAATTACATCAAAGAGGGTGAAAAATCCCATCACAAGTCAAAACTGGTCAAAGCTGGGCGAATTCCTGAGCTGTAGATGAAAAATTGAGAAAATGTGTTGATGCGTAGCGCCCCAATCCTGAACGCGTAGCGCGCCTTTGAGCCAACTTTTGAGGCACTTTTCGGCATCAAAATGAGGCAAAAGTAGGCTTGTTGGAAAGGTCTAGATGTCTACTTTCCAACCCAAGTGGAATTTCTGAATTTGGTGACCATTTTCCCCTCCAAAATTGCAATCTCCCAAGACTGTTTCCTGTGTGTCAAAAAGGTGGCAGAAAGTCATTTTTTGCTTGTTTTTTTGACCTTCTGGAGGCTCAAAACTTGGTGAAATTTCTTGGTAATTGCTGAGCAAGTGTATTTTTGCATGACAAATCCAAAAATGCTGAGTTTTTGAGGAATGGACTTGCCCATCTTCAGGGTAGCGCGCGGCGCGCTACACGTTGGGGAAGAAAACCTGTTTTTTGCCCAAAAATTCACAAATGACCAAAAATGCTCAAAATTTTTTGAAATTTGTGCAGAAGGTAAGTCATTTAGCACCATGCTCCTTCAAGGAAGCCTCAGCCAAGATGTGGAGGGGATCGGGCCTTTTTCTTTGTTTTAGTGCCTTGGCCAACCGTCCTTTGAGCACCTTCATTTTTGCCTTGCACATGTGCATGCGGGCCCAATAATGATTTTTCATGTGGTGGAGCATATCTTTGTCTCTATTAGCTTTCGCCAACAACCTTTCCAAATGAGTGTTCACCCGGATAAGCATGGATTCTCGATCTATGGGTGTCAAATCACCGGGTCTCCTACGGGCCTTCACGAATCTTCCGCTGCTCATAAAGCTCGTGCTCATCCTCCAACTGTTTGTTGCGCTGCTCTAAATAGTTAATTACCTATTTTGCCATCTGCAATTTCTTGTGCAGCGACTCATTCTGGGTCCTTTTCTCTCGGATGATCTCCTTGAGCTCTGAGGCAGGAGAGCTAGCCTCAACATCAATGACATGTGTGTCCTGACCTCTTGAAGGACCCTCATCAATCATGGGCCTCTTGCCCCTGTCCTGAACCTGTACCTGTGCTGAAGAAGATGGCGAGACCCCTTCCACATGATGTGGAGATAGTACTCGCTGTGTCGATGAAGTCGATGAGACCCCTTCCACCCCGGGTGGAGATAGTACTCGTCGTGCAGCTACAAATAAGACTCTGGGGCCTTTCTGATATGTTACATATGCTGGAGCATCAACATGCTCGGTCTCATGAATGTCAAACTGCTGTGAAAGCCCTTCATGAATGTCAAACTGCTGTGAAGGGATATTATGGAATCTTATGGGAAATTTGAAAAGAAATGCTGATGAATATGGGGGGAAAAAGGAGGATCAAAATGGGAAAACCTTGGGCAGCATATCACTTTGAAACCCTAGCAAACTTGGTCTTTCAATTTACACACCAACTTTAGGGTTTTTTGCTTTCAATTTTCATGGCATATTTGTCATATTTCTTTTACATTCATCTTGCAAAAAACAAAACAACCATGGAAAAGAGCTTACTTGTATCTTGCTTGAGCTAAGAGAGGTTTTGTGTGAATTGCTGGCAAGTTATAGGGAAAAAAACCCAACGCGTAGCGCGCCCTCAACGCGTAGCGCCCTTGTAAATTTGCACTGCCAGAACCTCCCCAACGCGTAGCGCGCCCTTCCCAACGCGTAGCGCGACTTTCATATGCTTTTTGGAGGCCTTCCCGATGTCCAAATTGAGCGCAGGATAGCCCGTTGGAAAGGACTTTGAGTATAATTTCCAACACAACTGGAATTTTTCAATTTGGAGTTCATTTTCCTTATCAAAAATCAAATCTCCCAAGACTGGTCAAAATGTGCCAAATGAGGCTGCCTCAAGGCAGAGTGCTGTTGTAGTCGAATTTTGAATGTCTTACTCAACTCCAAATTGAGCTCATGATAGCTCATTGGAAAGCTATTTGTGTCTAGTTAGCATTTTACTCATCAAGTAAGTCATTTGGCCAACCAAGCTAGGAGAAAACTTGATTTTCCCAAGGTCACTTCAGAGGTGCATTCGATTCTCCTGAGGCAACGATATTTTTGACATTTCACTAAAACCATGACACCTGTGTAAAAAGTGAAGGAGGTTTTTCTTCCTTGGCATGTTGTGGACAAAAAACTCTCTCAGTTTTCCAAAATTCATCTTTGATTGCTCTGAAACATCTTTTGAGTGAAACTTGTCCCGATGTGTGAAACAAGGTATTTTGTCGAAATGAAGCTAAATGAAGGGGATAAGAGGCTTCTAAATTCTTGGGGAAATTTTTGGAAGTAGGGAAGGATGTTAGGAAGCAGGGGAAAGTGGAATTGCGGAGATCAAGTGAGGGGAAGGGGTCCAAACGGGCAAAACACAGGCCTAGCCTAGAAAATTGCTAAGTTGTGGCAAGAAACTAGGGTTTGTGCGAAAATGAGGAATTTGGGGAATCTCAGTGATGGGAAGCATTTGGTAAGGTACTTTAAGGATAGGGGAAGGTGTATGAACATCAGGAAACAAGTTTTTCCGATGATTTGACTGTCCAAGAGAAATTACCTCCAAAACCCTAAAAGAGGGAAATGACTTTGCCTGGGCGCAACTGAAGCATGAACAAGGTGTAAAATGAATCATTAGACACTAACATAATAATGACAACCCTACGAATGATGATAGACTCAGCCGAATGATGACATGGACCGACATTTGGACAACTTTAGAAGGAGTGAAAGCACACCCTAGACCTAATGCCTAGTGACCCAAATTTGCTTGAAGACTCTTTTAAATTGACAAAATTTGACCTTGACACTCTGAGACCACTTTGTAAGAGCATATTTGATCACTGAGGCAAGGCTGGAAAGACTGACACTAACTGGCTCAATGGGGATGGTAGCTCCTTGAGAAGGGTACAAGAACGACATATCTTTGGGAGAGCAGACAGTGCCTGTCATCCATTGGGCCAATGGAGTCAAAAACTCAAAACTAAAATTGCATGACTGAAAATGATGACTTGACGACACTAAATTGACTCTCACTCAACTAAGAACTGACTCGATACTTAAACACAACGACCATAACTGGAAATGATGCTCAAAAGTGGACTTATTCACAAAAACCTACTCTAACAGTTTCATTCATTCACCTGATCAAGTGAAATGAAACAACCAGTGAAACCAAGTAAGGTATCCCATTTGATTGTTCGGAATTTTCCGTAAGTGCTCACTTATGGACAACAAGAAGAACTACTGAAAGGCAACTTCCATGACAATTTTGGAAACAGATCCGTTGAATTGATATGAATTCTCTAAATTCCCGCCTCCAAAAACACTGCATAAGGATCTTGAAATTCAAGCACACTGGAACTTAGCTCATCTAATGGATTACTTCTCTTTTCCTCATACCATGAATGCAAACTTTGATCTGAGCCTTGTGACGAGACCTCTGCTGAAAATGACAAAGAAACAGGCTGTCGGATCAAATTCATATCAGCACATGTTTCAAGCTCACATGTAGTCAATGGAGAAAGACTTTGACTGCAAACCTCATCCAAAACATCAGCTATTGGATCATGAAAAACTTGGAAAGACTGCTGTAATGTATCCATTGAAGATGTATGACATCCTTCTAGCTGTTCATCTTTTTCTTGAGGGATTTTACGAAGATTCTGCCTTATAAACTGAAATGCTTCGAAACAAAAGGGTATAGAATCTTCTTGCATCATCAAATCATGTATTTCATCTTCCACAGCTTCATCTATAATCTGCCCTTCAATTTCATTTGGTGGCTGCAAATTTGATGTTACAAGCTGCTCAAGAATTTTGTTATCTGTCTCATCCTCAACATTAACACTGAGAGATTGCTGATTTGTTATAGGCTGTTCATTTGAAGATTTACTATGCAATCTACTCTTCAAAAACTGAAATGATTCAAAACAGAATGGTACGGAGTCACCTTGAATCCTTAAATCATGTGTGTCCACTTCCAAGTCTTCAGCTGCAACTTGACAATCAATGGCTTTCGGGGGTTGCAAATCTGAATATGAGAAGTCTTGAACAAAATTTTCATTGCTCTCAAGATGATTCAAATCAAGGCTTGTTGACATTTGATTTCCGATTGCATGGTAGCTATCTCTGATGAACTGAAACGAATCAAAACAAAAAGGCAAAGATCCTTCACTTACTTCAAACTTTGATGCACTTTCCTCGTCACTGTCATAGCTGATATGTGATGGCTGAACATTGTATTCAAGCTACTGAAAATGAACTTCTTCCTCCCACAAACTAGCTGCCTGTTCGTCTGCAATAGTAGCTTCTGTTTGGAGAACATAATCATCATCATACTGATCAAACTGAGGCAAATCATCGGTATAAAACATATCATCAAGCATGCAGGTCATATCAATAGTTCTTTCTTC
>APFE031616282.1:2080-44225 GCA_000404065.3 Pinus taeda
CAACTAGGAACCTGCAGTGTAGCATTGTTTGATTGTTTCTAGACCCCCTTTGGGCTAGTAGGGATCACCTCTATCCGTAGAGGGGATTTACCTCTCCAACAGATATCACATCAAAAAGTGCACATGTTTTATTATAAATTTCGGACCCAAGAAGTCTATGAACTTCATTTTTGTTTCCTTTCAGTTCCATGGGGAAGGTAAAGGTTTATAGAAGAGGCAGACCCGATATGTTATGAACTGGGGTTTATTTCCTTTTAGGTTTTGGCTATAAATGTTTAAGGAAGGACTGGCGGTGATTGGTCAGGTTTCTTTGTGATTTCGCCAATTAGAATGCTTCTGATATATACGTGGGCCCATAACCCATAGGTCCATGCATGGAATTTTGTAAAGATGCAGCTTTGTTGCGTTAAAGAAGTTTAGCTTTCATCAGAACATCTACAGGAATGGATGATAGAGCAGACCAAAGATGCATCAGCAGGACCACATACTCAAGCCACAGATTCGAATAGCGAGCAACAATCACCAATCATACTCTAATTTATGTTACTTCTTTTATCTTGTTTTCTTTAGAAGAATGAGTTGTCTTTTACCCTCCAATGTAATGTTCTGTAATGAATTTTACTTTAGACAGTTAGGAGATAGTTAAGCAGTTTGACAGTTTTGGTGGTTACCAACTGTCCCATGATGTGTAAGAAGAGGAAAAATTATAGAAAAAACGTCCAAATTTTGAAGAGCCTGGAGGCTATGCTATTGTATTCTTGATAAATTGATGATTAATGAAAGAATTAGGAGTTTTCCACACATTGTTGGGTATAATTTTGTAATTTCTCTGTTATGTGTCATCATGTGTCTTCCTTCCTTTAAATATGGTAATGAAGTTTGTTACACAGTAAAATGTCACTGCCATCATGCCAGTCTCCCTACTGTGTTGTGAAACCACATTCACCTATGCTCATGCTCCTCAAAATGGCTAAAAAACCCTCTTTGCCTAAGTTAAATGTATCATCGCGTCTATTTATTGAATAACCGCGCTGACAGGTGGAGGCCAGTGTTACTGCTGCGCTGCCAGCGCGGAAGCACACGTGTTCTTCGCGCTGGTCCGATTTTACGGACAGCGCACCCTCCATTTGTCCTGTTGAGTGCTGACCGGACCTCCTCTATAGTGATCTGCGATGTCAGCGCGCCAGCTCAGTGTCTCACCCGCGCTGATCCTGTTTGGGCGAATTTGTTCTAACAACCACCCTTCCAGATTCCTCCAGACTTGGTTGTTAGCATTGTTGAGGTCGCCATCCTTTCTCTGGCATGTCTGTTCGACTGACCATCCACTTATCTTGGGGAAAGCTCATCCTTTACCTATTCATGGAGACTCCTTCTCCTTTATAAGCCTCTTCCATTGCCCATGAGCAGCTAGTTTGGAACATATAGGCTTTGTTTGAGGAATTCTTAGTGCATTAGTGCTGCTCTTTGTAGGCATTTGGTGTGTTGTGTGAGGATTGCTTTGAGCTTGAGGAAGGTCATGAGCTTGTTGCCTTGTATGTGAGAGAGAGACCTCTTTGACTTGGGAAATTTGCTTCAAAGGTGAATGCTTGGAAGACGTGCTGGCTGGATCCTCTGGAGAAGGACTCAGCGTCAGGACTCCTGTTGTACCTTACTCTATTTTCTGATTAATAAAGATAGATGACTGCTCTTATGGTTCCATTTCCATTTGTCCTATGAATGATTAATGTAAATTGTATCCTTCCTGACTGATACATAGTTGTTTTTAGTAGATTTTACGCCCGTGTTTTCTCTCTCTTTGCTTGTGCAGGTGTCCGTCCGCAAGGATAGTGGAGGACTGTGATCGGCTGGAGCGAAGGAGCGAGAGGATCATCTCTTCAACAAACATAGCGTTGAAATCCAAGTAGGTTTCTTTTACCCACTTGTTAATTACAACTAGGAACCTGCAGTATAGCATTGTTTGATTGTTGCTAGACCCCCTTTGGGCTAGTAGGGATCGCCTCTATCCGTAGAGGGGATTTACCTCTCCAACAAGGACCATTGTCCAGTCTTCGCGAACTACTTGGCGAGAAGAGGACCAATACCATTGAGACTGGAGGCACAAGCAGGACCGAGCGCGGCACATGCATTATGATGCGTGATTTGTCAAATAGGAGGAAAGCATGCTATAGGTAACTACCATCTATTGTAGAGGTATACGCAGAATTCCTAGTAGTTGTTCTGTAATTTCTGCAGGTCAGTAGGCCACGATGAGTGTACCTGTAGAAGTTATGAACTGATGATGGGTCGAACTCCTACCTACAGAGTTCAGATCGAAACACAGGCTCTCGATCAAAATGCAGGGATGGCGCGCACTGGATTTTGGGCGCGGACGAGGTCGAGGTGGAATGGGACCAAGAAGAGGTCGCGACTAGCTGATATGTTACAATTGCGGAGGGCCAGGGCATTATGCCTGCAATTGTACAAATCGAACGAGACCATCATGCTTATATTGTACCTAGTTTGATCATGAGATGGAGGACTGTCCCACGATGATAGCGAGGCTGTACAATAAAGGAGCACTCCAACCTCCCCCAACTCAAAACCTGCAAATGATGAGGTCTGAGCCACGCGAGGAAGACCCTAATGTAAATATCGTGCTCCAGAGTGGTATCACGATAGGAGATGACAAAGGTAAGCAACCCGAAGAGAGTGCCTGGGTTTGCAAGGCTCCAACAAAGGAACCATAATTTGATTTAGAGCACGCTAAGGAGACATTCATGGAAGCTAAGAAGAGCTTTGCGGATGCCTCCACTTTAGGAAGTAAAGACAAACTGGAACCAGAAGTGGACCCATCAATGCTCACTACATTTTTGGAGACATGCATGAAGTTGCTGCATGACAACAAAGTTGTGAAGGGGCTACAAGAACTTATCACTAGATGCGCTGGAACCATGCAAGGAGAACAACGCATAGTCTGGAAGCCCAGGAAGAACACAACATGAACAAGAAGGGAGATGAGATTGACCGTGCAGATCAGAAAATATGAAATGGATCAAGTGATTTTGGATCTAAGATCGGACGTAAACGTCCTACGGAAGCAAACATGGGAGCGCATGGGCAGGCCTGCACTGCAATGGTCTCCTATTCAATTGCGAATGGCGAACCAACAAAAGATCCTACCTATGGGAAGATTGCAGGGGATAACGGTAGTTATCGAAGGTGCGAGTGCACTAGCAGATTTCGAAGTGATAGAGATTGTTGATGACAACAATCCCTATCCTGCGCCACTGGGAATAGATTGGGCCACTAACATGAATGGAGTGATAAATCTAAAGAAGCGCAAGATGATTTTCGAGAAAAAAACTCTGCACGTAGTGGTACCTTTAGAACCTGCGGAAGGATCGCGCTACATAGAGTCCGTGCGCGACTACGATAGCGACAATGATCTAGACTGTATCTACAAGATAACCACGCGGGAGCAGGACTGGGTAAATCCAACAGCCGATGACACTCTCGTGGGAGCGCGAAAGTTCCTACACCTCTGATCCGAACGAGGAAATATAACGATGGCAGACGCTCAACTGTAACATGATGACAAGGTCGCTGCACTGCGTGGCAACAAAGGTAAGAGATCTGCCTATGTATGATGGGTTGAGCGAGGTGAATGATTTCCTGAATAAATTTGAGAGAGAAGTACCAGAACAACAACGTTTCGACACTCTGAAATGGGTACTGTGTGCTATGCCTGCAAGATGGTGGGTTACATATCAAAGAAGTTTTCATGACTGGCGCGAATGCAGAAAGATGATGTGCATGTGGTTTGGAAAGCCTCAAATACGGATGAAAGCCGAGTATGACAGATGAAAAAGCCCGCGCGCCCACCTTTCAAGATGGATATAGGCGTATGGTGCGCAACCTACACGAACGCACACCGCCCTCACAATAGGAAACATGACCGTCAAGCAAGAGCGGGCAGGGCAATGGTGCGAACGACCCCTGTGGTTGGGACCAAGAAGTATGGTAAGACCAAGCACGCAGAAACATATTCATGCAGAAGCTTTTGACAAAATATGCAAAGCATTGAATGCGATCTACCATGTGAAAGAAACTGACTGGGACATGCGCGTATCGGTGGTTCTCTGGGCTTATAGGACCATGTGCAAAATCCTGACCACGCGGGCACTTCCGAAGCTGAAGTATGGAGCAGATGTTGTACTCCCTATGAAGCATGTAAAGCCTAGTCCGCACATAGTAGCACCCATAGATATGATGGTTCACGAAGCTCGGAAAGGAGGGATCGCACAGCCGCAAGAAACAAAATGCACGGGACTCGAGGAAAAAATCCAACAGGGAAACCTTAGACTCCACAAACTTGAAGAAGAAAGGGTACAATTAAGGAATAAAAATGCTTTGATGGACGCGGAAGTCAAGAAGATGGAGGATGAAATGAAGAAAGATTTTCTCGGCAAAAATACCAGAATGGGAAGGCAGGATGTGTGTGATCACGACGACAGGGTTAAGGCCTATTGCTGCGAATTGATTAGTCTAATGCCTTGGCTTGGACCACATATTGATGAACATAATGTCCAGGGTAGCATGTTGCAAGTAATAAAGTATGCGACGCTAACCATAATAGTAAAAGGTAGAGATTCTCCAGGCAACATGATGAATGATCGGATGAAACTTTTCACGAGTGGTGTGACCACCTAACTAGCTGAGGGAAGGACGGTCTTAGTGCTCTAGGCAGTTGGAAGGGAGCACAAGACTATAAACTATTCTACCCGGGCACTGTGTGATATTAGAGATGCGTGCAGAAGCGAAGAGTCACAAGGTTCGCGATCGCGCACGGGGCGCTGCGTTGTCGCACAGGTTGGCCAAAAAGTGACCGTTGAAGTCACTATTCATGATGGGATGCTCGACTTGAGCCCAAATGGAACGGGAAATAGGCATTTAAGACGCAATTTATGGGCAAAATCTGGGAAAATTTGCCGCCAAGGGAGCATTAATGAACCGGATTTGGGGGGAACGAACGAATTCAAATTCCAGAAGCACTATAAAATACAAAGGGTTGCCCAACAAACAACGCTTAGTCATTTGCGAATTGAGCGGTCGAGCATAAACCTGATCGTTGTGAGCCGAGCGTTGATTAAGCCCCTGAATTCGCGAGTGAGATTGCTACACAGATACAATGGCAACAACTGAGGATGGTATAGAGATAGTAGAAGTGACCGTCGGTGAGGCTGCGCAGGCCCTAACTGTGGGGGATGTTCCATGAGGTGCCAGGATTGTGGCAGAAACCCCGAAATCACTGCGCACGCCAAGACCCAAGAAGGAAAAACAAGCAATGGCTCCCGTAGGCGTGTCCCCGCGAAACCCGCTACGCAACAAATTGTTCATGGAGGAGAAGGGGAAAGTCGTCACTATAGAACTAGACGAAGAAGAAGAAGATCTGCAGGAGCTTATCATCACAGAAGAAGAAGATGAAGCCCCGGAGGTGGATACTCAACCTACGCACTCTGCGACAAAACTGCCCGCCTATGTCCCCACACGAACAGGGAAGGCCAAAGTGCCCAAGGACCTGGATGAGACCAAGAGCTCGCTCTAGACCCCGCTCCTCCCAGATGGCGTTATGTTTGAAGACACGCACCAAGGCCGCGTGCCGACCATGAAATTCGAACATTGGGACCGCGTCGACCACAAGAAGTTCCCTCACCTTAAGACCAAAAACCTCATGAAGCAAAACACTGCGGGGGTGGTGACAACATTAGAGCCGCGAAGTGGTTGCGCATAGTAGAAAAGGATGGGCTGCTGAACCTACTCTGGGTGTCGTGTTTCCACAGCGCCCCAATAACCATTTTCATCATCAGGCAGCTACTATGCCTGGTGCATGATGGGTGTTTATGGCTAGAGGAGCCCATCCCCATCATGGCAAGCTTGATTCGTCACGTCTCCCGATTTCCATACAAAGGAGAGGACCCTGCGGCCATATCAGAAGGGAAAGGCAATGATTTGGCCATCGCAGAGGCCATGAAGAAGAAGTACAAGCTGGAAAATAAAAAGAGGGGCTACACCATCTCCACATCAAGGACAAAGAAGTACGCGTGGCAACCCAAATTCTCGCAGGAAAAGTTATGCACAAGTGTCGCGCAGATGAGGTTCCTGCGCCAGTGGTTGCACTGGTCGAGCAGTGCACGAAGAGGGTCCAGTTTAACTGGTCTGAATTCCTCTACACAATTTTTTTTTAGAATTGTCGTGAAGCCCAAGAACAGGGCAAAACTTTCCACTATGCATGCATGTTGTTGTACATAATGCTCATAGCTGGGAAATTGTTGGAGGATAGTCAATTCCCCATAATTTATAGAGATTTACTGGAGGCTGTGAAGTACGCTTCACTCTAGGCCACAAGGGATGCTAAAAGGATACGCGACAGCAAGGTCTTCTAGGTGTTCATGGAGACAAACATCAGAATGTGGATCAACCGTAAGCCACGGTTGTCACCCACAGTTTACAACAGTCTGCAGAGTTTTGCAGAATTTAAGGCAAACATGCATAACATATATATCAGGGCGTGCAAGGACCCGACTAAATAGTGAACAAAGTTACCCTTTATAGCCACTGACAATGCCATTTTCAATGTCCTAGTGGCATGGCCGTCGGAATGGCGCGCCCCAGACATTGTAGAAATCGAGAAGTCGGTAGTGCAAAAGAAGAAGGACGAGGCCAAGCTGCGCATTGCACAGTTGGCTGAAAAATGAAGGAAGGAAACCACAGCAGCAGAAGTGCGGGCAGCATAAGACGTGGCACAGAAAGCAGCCGAGTAGGAAAAGGTCACAACAGCACAAGAAGCAGCCGTGAAGGCAGGTGAGGGTCAAACAACGCCTTCGCAGGGGCAGGAAGTAGAGGAAGTAGAAACAAGAGGAGGCGCAGACCCACGAACCGCGTCCACACAGCTGAAGCGCCAACACCCAACAGAGTGACAGGGTCGCGGAAGAAGGCCAAGGCCTCGAAATTGTCCATTAACCCAATCACCCTAACCGAGGGTGATCTGCATGACATCGGCAAGACAGTGTGCGATGTCACAAATGAGGCTCTCCAAGATTTCACGTAGAACCAGGTTGTATTGGGGGTCCCTCAGAGCTCAGTTGCAGGAATTACAGACGTGCCCCCCTGAGGTTGGTACCCTTTCGACCAACCTCGCAATCGGATCAACGACAGCAGAGCAGATGTTATGCGCACGGTTAATGAACACAATAGTGCTGCCGGAAGGAGCACTAGTGACATCAAATGAGGCCGACAGGCTTTCGGTTAGCGTGCTGAAAGGTCTCGGTGTTAATCTAGATGCCCTTCCACGCAAGACATTATATGTGTTGCAAGATGGGATAACTACAGAGTTGCGAGCTAGGGAGAGCCGCACGCTCCAAATCCTCAGTGAGTAGCAAATAAATATGGAACAATTAAGCTTGTAGCGCGACGAATTGGTGTAGCAAAATCAACGACTGGTATAGGTAATAGACGACGCTTGCCAAAGCGTCCCGGAGCTGGCCATCCCAACGGATATACCAGCGGAGGAACGAATCCACAGGTTAGCAGCAGGGGTCTGCGAGGCTAGGGAGGAAATGACAAAAGTTTAGTTGGAGTTGAATCTTCAGATCGTCGAGCTACGGTTAAAGGTGCAGCCATCCACTCCCCCGGAAGTCAGAGAACACCGCACTAGTGCTATCACAGCGGGATTGAAGGAAATTGGAAGTGCAGTGTGACACTGCACTAGCATGTTGGAAGAATCACTTAAGGTCCTCACAACTCTGCAAGAGGACCCCAACATTTAGCGCTTAGAGACAGAGGCATGAGAACTCCAATGGTAGTATGACAATGTCTGAGGAACTGCGTAGACAATGGTCCTCACCCAGAGGCTTGCGAGGATGCAACAGGCTAAAGCACTAAAGGAGCAGGTGGACGCGGCATGCCATAAGGAAGCAGTCCTAAAAGTGCATGTCCAGCCTTGGATCGACGAGGCCTTCACCATCACGGCAAACATCGAAGGCAAGCTCGCACACATATAGGGGATGCACACATTGATGCAGAGAAGCGCTTCCGACATAGAGGTTTTGGAATAGCGTATGTAGCAGATCCAACAAGCAGTAGCTTAGTGCATTGCTGACCTCCGCGCAGTTCAAGAACAGTTGGAGGGACTCCACGCAAAGATAGTTGCGCCGACAGAGTGACTCGAGGGCAAGTCACGATGTTTGTGTTGGGGTCTTATTGGGCATGGAATCCCCCCCCCCAAAGGCATGTTTTGGGGCTCAAAGCCCAAGTTTTGCCCGAATCTTGTTGTAAAGCTCCGCAAATTGCGGGTGTGGGGCGCGAAAAGTATGATAGAGTTACAGGGTTGTCCGCCCCAGTTTTGTAATGTAATGTCGGCTAGATAGACCTACCCATGGTTCGCAGACCATGGGATTGTATAAATAGAGTGAGGTTCTAAGTAGACAAAAAGGAAGAAGAGTCTAAGTGATTGATTTGAAAGTTGAAGTGTCTTTGGGTCGTAGAGTAGGAGAAGGCTCTGCAGTTGAGTGCGCATAGGCCTAGTAGTCCGTAGCTGAGTGCACATACCCTACAGCTGAGTGCGCAGGGCGAGGTCGAGTTTGTAACCAAGGAAGGAATTAATAAAGAGAAGTTTTGTTATAATTATGTGTATCTGTTCTTAAGTTAATGAAGGATTAATATAATTTGCAAATATACTGTTTATTTATTGTGTACACCTGTATGAATGGTTTATATTGTTAAATATACTTAAAGCACTCAAGTAGGCAAAGCTAATTGACTAACGTTGGAATACCATTGAGGTCTTAGGTAATAACGCTGAGCGCGACACTCAACCCTTGGGTAGGGTTGCACGAAGACAGTATATCAGGCTACAAAGTATAGGAAAGCGTGTGAAGCAACCTGCGCGCAGGGTCAAACTGCAGACCACTTGAACTCATCAAACATCTCTAGGGTGTGGAAGCCTGGTTCTAGCACCCTCCCATATTTTATTCTAGGTTGTCATTGATGTCAATATAACAGTGTTTGTGATGGCAAATTCTTTGATACATGATTGCCCATTGATCATAATGCACATAGTGATGAAAGTTTGATATATGATGATATGATGAGATGGAAGTCAATTGAACAGCAAATGACGCAGAAGGTCAATTGAAGAAAAATTGAACAACAATTGATGCAGGAGGTCAATTGATCAACAATTGAACAACAAATGACGTAGTAGATCCAGTAAAGCAACAGAAGCAAGAAGCCAAAGAGTAAGACGAAGAGTTTATTGAAAGCCATCAAAGAAACAAGTCATTAGAGCAAGAAAAGCAGGTTATCGTATATGCCCAAGGGTAAGTGTTATCGAAAGAACAAAGAGCAACAACGATAACAGAGGAGTAAAGAAGAAAACTATCGAAAGAGTGGAAGAGTGAAGAGAAGTCACAAGAGCAACAACTATTGGAAGAGCGGGGTAAGAAAATACGGACTTCCTTGATCGTGGCTGAAGTCCCGCACTCAATCCTAGCCGTCGATCTCATAGTCAACCCTTAGATCACGGTCAATTGCAGGGGTTAAAGCCGGTTTTAATCCATGTGCCAGTCGAAGTCCCGCAAACCATCGATTACGACAACATTATGGACCCACTGCACTATTATAATACGTCCTAAAGAAATATCGCATCCGTCGCATATCGCAAGTCTTAAAGAGATGTAACGATGGTAAAACCTTCAATTGTGATATCATATTGCAGACCCACTGCACCACTATAACATGACTTTATACAATTTCGCATTCGTAGTATCGCTAGTTTCTAAGGGATGTCAAACCACCGATTGCAATAAGGTTGTGGACCCGACGGGTTTATTAACAACTGCTTAAGATCATATCGCATCCGCTCCGTCGGTCGTAGGGGATCGACTATGTTATGAGAAGACTTCCAGAAGTTGCGATTGCAATTAAAGGTAATGACATGGTATGTGGGACCTCCATATGGGTAACCTATCTCGAGCATCTATCACAGAGAAGAGGTAACAGTTCACAACTCATGAACTTGAAGGAACAAAGAAAGTTGGGAGGTCAAGCGAATGAAAGAAGTCGTCGAAAGGTCGAGAAGCCAAAGGTCTAGCAAACGATGAAGGTACAAAAGAAGCCGAAGATCGAGTAAGAGAAATGTGTAGGAACAGGACAGAAGTAAGCCATTGGTGCAGTAGGACAAGGGGAAGCCAAAGGATGAAGCAATTCTGTTGATTGGGTTAATCTTTGAAAGGCTCAGACATGTGATGAATTAATCAAGTACATAACGCAACCTGAAGAAAAATTTTGTGAAGGAGACAAAAAAAGTTTCATCTGACATCGTTTGAAGGGAGCAATAGTCAGCACCAGCATTGAAGCGTTTGTGAGTCTGTTTCTAGGAAGTAAGAGGTCGCAATAGTAAGAACAGTGAGAAGCAGTCACGCTTGAAACAATTACCACAACAGTGAATAACAGAGGCCTAAAAACATAGAATTTCTTTTGTGCATACATTGAGGCTTAGCGCAGATATCTTGTTGGAAAGCTTCAACAAATCTTGGAAACATTATTGGAGATCATGATGCCTATTTGAAATCATCATGAGGTAACTTTGCAAACTCTGCTAGGGCAATATGAAGAGTTATGACGACCCCTTCATATGAAGACAGATTGTCATAATTTGATGTAGCAGTGACGGTGTAGATAGACATAATTTAGTGAAGAAGATGTTGGGAGCAGAGAATAAATACCAAACATATCTAGACAATATATAGCAGAGGGTTGAGGCCCTTGGGGTTGGTGCTTCAGAATTGGAAGGACTGGTGTCCTTGGAGTTGGTGCTCCTAAATCCAAGGTTGGTGCCTTGACAGGACAGGGTTGGTGCCCTGGAGGTTGGAGCCTCACAAAAAGTCCAAGTTGGTGCTTGGAAACTGGTTGAAGGCTATATACATTATACTTGATTTATTGTAAAGATTATATTAATAAAAACATTTATTCTTGTTGTTCATTTTGTGTTCTAAATATAAATGATTTAACTGACAAAAAATAACAATTGAAAAGGAATATTGATTCACCCCGGTAAGACTTCAGTGTGCGCTCTGTGGATTGTTACCGAAAGGGCCAGTAGTACCGGGATTTGTTTGGCTAACTTACCTATGAACTAGGTTCAGGCCCCAATAAGCCAACAAAATTTGTTTATAATCTTGTAATGGTGCAGACTTATACCAGTACACAGGCTTCTACCTACAGAAGGTTACAACCTTCTCTTATTTTTCATCTTCTACTAGAAGAGAGCTACAACCCTCTAACTCTTGTACTAGCCAATATGTTTACTAGTACGTAGGTGTCAACCTACAAAAAACTCCACTCTTCCACCAGGGACCACGTTTCATGAATTTTCAGACTAGATGCTCCTGGCACATATCAAGACATATGAAACCTTGACTCATCAATAACCAATCATAGATTTAGAAACTCAAACTTCATCAACCAACATGTAGTTAATCTGAAACAATCAGATCACTGTCATCAGAACATTGTGCTGAACCCAGAAACCTGTATCAACATCCAAAACCAACTGAAACCTCAAAAATTCATGTGTCAGACTGTATACGCTACTTTAATGAAGAAAACTTTGCATGTATATGCTACTTCCTTCAGCCCAACCTACGTATACCTCTAAAGATTCTAAATCATAAAATCTTTGAATCACAAACTGTACCAACCAATAGTGTATTGAACATCTACTGTCAACTTACAGAACTTTACACAGGCAAGCAACAGAAAACACTTCTTCTCACTTATACAATCAATCAAATAACAACCTCTTTATGCATTTAGATCTAAGAAGGCCTCATTGACAGACAACAGTGAAATAGCAGCAGCAATAAATCAGCAACACTGATTTGACAGATCAGTAATCTTTGAACATCAAGCCTTTCTTTTGTATACGCTACTTCAAAGAACAAAACCTGTGTGTATATGCTCTTTTGCCGAGACGAACTTGCGTACAGATCTGCAAATATTGACTCAGAACTTCGCTACAATTCCAGACTTCAAACAAACCTAGAATATGATAGATAACGAATAAAACAGACGCAAAACATCAGATCTATAGCCTCAACCAATATCAGATCATTCAAGAATTAGTTATTTCAAGTCTTATGATCCTGATCCAATAAAAACAGACGCAAAACATCAGATCTATAGCCTCAACCAATATCAGATCATTCAAGAATTAGTTATTTCAAGTCTTATGATCCTGATCCAATATTGAACTCAAAGTGCACATAAATATTTCAAATCTAGTCCCAAACATAACCCTACAACATAAAATATACTTCAGATAGAAGTATTCCTTAGAATTTTATTCACTTGCACATCTAGCCTTATGATCGTCTCTTCTTTATATAGTTTTTGGACTTTCTCAATAGCATGGACCAAATCCACTTAAGACCAATACCTTCGTTCAAATACCACGGACCGAATATCTCGGACTAAATACCTAGGGTCAATATCATGGTCCAAAGATACCTTAGACCAAATACCTCGGTTTTCAACATGTACGCGCTTTGCCTTCTGTGGAAGTGCATGTGTACATTATACGCTATTTCTGTTCTGAGTACTTGAACCTATGTGTATCTCTTAAACTGCTTTTACATCATCTTCTTCCTTCAATTTCTTTATTCTGATCAATAGACCTTAGTTCCATCTTCTTGATCCTCTGTACCACTGCCCTATTGCCTCTGAATATTCCTGTTAGCCTCTTATCAAAACTGAGTTGACTTGTAGAGTTGCCATCAAGGACAATACTTGTATCATAATGCCAACATATAGGGTAGTAATGATAGTCACTATATGCCCATGGAACCTATTGGCTACTGTTATACACATCCGTGATTTGTAGAAAATAATGGTGCCTGTAAATCAGAATCACTTGCCATCATCATCAAAACTCCATGGTTGAATGAAGATAATGAATTCTACATAAGGAGAAAGCAATGGAGAAAGCCTATGTCCTGATTTCAAGATAATGAAAAGAATTAAGAAGGTGTTGAAACACAATATTGATTTGTTGTTCGGTATACTTGATGTTTACTATTTCTAGTGGTCATGATGAGAGTATTGCATTGAGATTTTGATCATAGGTCTTCATAAGGAGTTTTTACAAGATAGCCATAAAACATTACCCTAAGATGTGGCAACATTTACAACCATAAAACATTACCCTAAGACGTGGCAACATTTACAGCAAAATCAATGCATGGTTTGAGCAACACATAGCTGCAATTTATTCTGTTTGCATGAATTACACGTTAACTATCATAATATTCTGTGTGCTTGTATTTTAGGTTACTTGAGATACAGCAATTTATCATTGAGCTAAGATATAGTCTAACTATGATAATGATAACCTAACCTAACTACATGGATATTTCCCAATTTTAGTTTTAGGAAAGCTCATCTCCAAAAGTTATGGTGAACTTTATATTTACCTTTCATGCAAACATTTGCATAAATTTTGGGTGGGGAAGGTGTGGTGGGGATTTACGTTGGTTCATTTCGATATGATATTTACGTGATGTATGCTTTACCGCTAGTTCCTTTCATTTATTTCTGATTATCTAAATAAAGTTCAGATCCTAACTGTAGGGATTGACAAAACTAAACTTTTGGATTGAGGAAATGCCAAATATGCAATGAATATCAGTTCATTTACTAGAAAAAATCAAACATAAGGAAAGCAGGCTCATATCCCTAAAAGACAATATATCTAAAATAATGAGTAAGAATATGAATGAATAACATGATAACAATGTCATGTGATGGTTATTGGTATCATTGACTGGTGATAATGGTTGATTGGTCCTGTCTTTTTAGTTAGAATGTGCCATTTCATTTATTATTATATTATTATTATCATTATTTACTTCATATATACAAAATCTCTAGTGTTTCATTTCTTTCTTAACAATGAATTCAAGCAAATAAAACCAAAGGCTGTCTCATATTGAGTAATCAGTAGAGACAATATGAAAAATAAGAATAGAAGTGATAAGGCAACCCACAAGGGTAACTTCTGTTCAAAAACTGACTGAATTTGCTTAATGGGGCATCATAGGCAAACTGTTAATACATAAGAGGAAGGTAATTCCTCAGAAATCTGGAACATGTGAATAGATTTCAGATATCATAGTACCTGAAAGTATAAATATAATCTTCCAGTAATTTAAATCATTCTACAGATTAGAATTACAATGGTAAAACATACAAACTTCAACCTCATTTACAAGGATACAGAATCCTCATTTTATTGAGATCAACCGGCAGTTCAGCATGCTGTTTACAATCATAGATCAACTGTTAGTTTAGCATGCTTTCTGTAACCAACATCCTGTGTCTGTTGAGGAAATTCCTAATTAGGTTCTCCAAATGTCTTCCAGTTATGTACTGCACTGGCAGTGGCTTTCAACTGGCTATAGACCTTCTGTAATCTCTCTTCCTCTTCAATAGATATTTTCATATTCTGAGAAACCTGCAATTCACGAAATAGCCTTCATAAGAAAAATGACAGATAAATAGCAACTACACAAGCTGTAGTATTATTTTCAACTAAAATCTACAAGCATGTCGAAAATGAGCAATTTATATATTTTTTTTCAGAATAAGGTTGGGCGTGTTGAAATTTGGTTGCTCAGGGAGAAATCCCTCCTTGGGAAACCCCTTCTCACCCTAAGGATACCCCTCTAGCCCTTAGAAGAATTTAATTTGCACATGGGAAAATTATTATTTTAAAGCTGGACTATGTTACATCAAAAAGTAAAAATCAGCCTGGAAGAGGAAATTTGTCCACCACAACCTCATATAAATACACCCTAAGGTCACATCAATTGGATCATCACATCACATCTTCTCTTCATCTAATTGGTTCGTACAAGTGTGAAATTGCAGGGCTGAGTTCACACGTGCGAAGGAGAGAAAGAGTTAATCTGTTGACCAGCGTTGACTTCTGTTTTTGGGACAGTTTGACCAGCATTAACTTGGATGGTTTTGACCTCATTTGACTGATTTTTAGATATGTCTGGAAGGCCAAGTTGACTGGGCAGTTGACTGAATATTTCTGTGCACTCTGACCAGCGGTGAGTGCAGTTTCTCAGCTAGGGTTTCCACAGATCAACTCTTTGACTTTGACCGAATTTGAAGGCTGTTTTGAGGACTGTTTTGACTAAGGTTGACTGAGCAGAAGAGGCCGAATTCTTTGCTTCATTGACCAAATTTTTCTGGGCACTTTGACTGTTGACTGTTGACTGGTTAGGGCAGGGTTTACTGCTGTTGACTTTGACAGAAAATTGCAGATTTGACTTTTGACCAGATCACCACTTTGATACCATACATGTTGGATAGTATTGTCATTGATGTCAAAGTAATTGTCAAAGCACGGGTGAGATTGTTTGAGATATTGTCATTGATGGAAGGACAAGCATGGTTGACGAAGGAGTCATTGTTTCGACCATCCTTCAGTAACTGAAAAGTCATGATGTCATAATTAACTTGCACACAACCTTGGAAGATCTTGACATGGGGAGCTCATTAAAAGTCTGGAAGGAATAGAATTCCTGGTAAAAGTAAATCACAAAGCAAGCATGTGAGCAGTGCCCTAATGCCATGTATAAAGAGGAAGGCAAGTTTATTACAGTTGCAATGCTTCCTATTGGATCTGCAGGTAGCTTGCATGATCTCCTCACAAGCTCTCAAACAATTGACAACATTCTATCACTTGACAATCGACCTTCCTACAACTCACAACAATGCTACCAGTGCCCCCTTTGTTTGTTGTTGTGATCTATCTTGGTCAGATCACATTTAATTCTTTCAAACCTCTGTGCATACTGTAGGGTTCAGAGTATGGTCTCGCGTGTCTGAGAGATCATCTGCTTTGCTTTCCAGCCAACACAGGCATTTTGGCATTCATATAGTGCAGAAATCAATACTGGCTTTAGGCATGTGGAATTCACTGCAAAAGTTGTTCACATTAACATAGGATTGCTTTTTTTGAATGGGTGAATGCATCAAGCATGGGTTCGATTAGTGAATCAATGGAGTCTGATCTGAACTTGCGATCTATGAAAATGTATTCATGATAATATTGACTTGGACAGTAAATTGAACTTCCCATAATATAACTCTCGGACTCATGCATAGATTGAAGAACCACTTGCTCAATACAATCTGTACCTATGTGTTTTCAGAACGACGATCTCCACTAGCAATGTCTTAAGATCAAGTTGGCTCCCCTATATACATGACGGTTCAATGTGATTTAAACATGTATAAATAGAAACCGGTACTCATTTTCTCATAAAATTTGGCCAAGAAAAAAACAAGAAGATTATGGATCACCTGAGGTGAACTAATTGAAGAAACAGTGAACTCAGATCATGAAGAACAAAAAATGATGTGGGCTCATGGTAAGAATGAAGAGTTAACAGATTTAAGCATTTGAAGGTGACATGGTCGAGTTATGTGCTCTGAGGTTGGCATAGTAATTACAGGGTTCTCCATTTGTGGATGGTCTCAATTTCCAGATCTGTAGAGAGTTTTATTTTACATGTAACTCGCAACATATAACCTCTGAAACCGGATTCGTCATTTCTTGGCCACATGTCCGAATTCGGCGAATTGGATTCGCTTCGCGCTAAATCGTGTCCATATTTCGTGACACGTCGTGTCCGAATGGGACACAATTGAATCTGGATCGTGTCCCATTCGGACACAATGTGTCACAAAATCTGAACACGAATCCGGCAAATCAGGATCCGCGCGGCCATAAAAGGGCGAAATTGCTCATGTTTTTTATCAATTTGTGTCATTCGTTTTGCAAGAAGTGAGCTGTGGGTTCGCTGTTAGAAGTTTGGAGCAAGGAGCCAAGGGTTTGGAGTGTTTTCAACGAGATTCAAGCAACAGGTAAGTGCATTTCCTCTCTATTTTTTTGCATTTGTATTACAGCAGTTTGTATATGCATTTCTTTTACAAATTTGTGCATGTTTGTTTATTTTTTTTATAGTATTCATGGCTCAATCAAGGGCAGCAGGTAGGGGGCAAAGGAAGGGGAAGAATGTCCCCATAGGAGATGCCCCTCCTCCCCCAATATCATTAGAGTCTGCTGCAAATAATGTTGAGGGAAGACTTCCTCCTAAAGATAACATTGAGAAATATCCTTTGCAGAAATATGTCCCAAGAGAGGATGGGCCAAGCAGCAAGGGGAAGAGAGGAGGCACTGTGAATTGGAGATGCAACTTTTGCCACAATACTTTCTTTCACAAGCACATATTTTCATGCAAAAGGCCATTTGTTGGCTTTACCAAGTTGTGGAGTTGGAGCTTGTACACAAGTTTCTTTACAAAAGAGAAAAGAAATGGAGAAAGAGTTCACTATTGGTATGGCAAATGTGGCTGCAAAATAAAAAAAAACAAAGAATCATGACCCCCTTCCATTTTTGAGGAAAGGCACCACCAAATTTCCATTTGCGAGTTCTATTAGGGGACAAGCAACAAAAAGGAAGGCAATTTCACTTGGTCCAATGGACAAGATTTTTCAAAAAGAGAAACATGAAGACCTTGATCTCACCATTGCCTTTTTTACTATCAAAACTTCATATCCTTTAATGTTGCACACTCACCTCTATTTATTGAGATGTGTCGAGCTCTAACTCATGGGTCTCCATCATGTTATGTGCCTTCTGGTTCAGAGAAGCTTAGAACCACATTGTTGACGAAGGCAAAAAAAGAGGTACAAAAAATGCTTGAGCTATTAAAGCATCATGGCCAACATCTGGGGTTAGCATTGTCTCTGATGGATGGACAGACCCAACACAACAACCACTCATCAACTTCATGGTGTCTTCCTTGAATGGTCCAGTTTTCTTGAAAGCAGTGGATACACTTGGAGAATACATGGATGCACAATTTATGGGTGAGTTGTTTATTAAAGTTATTGAAGATGTAGGTGTTGATTCTTGTGTGCAAATCATTAGATAATGCACCTGTTTGCAAGGCTGCTGGCATGATTGTGGAAGCTAAATATCCACAAGTGTTTTGGTCCTTGGACACCTTGCATTGTCCATTCATTGAACTTAGCACTAAAATCTATTGCTTCTGATGTGCTTTGGATCGGTAACATTATTGAAGATGCACGACATATCCGTAACTTTGTGCAAAATCATACAAATGCCCTCACTATCTACAAGGAGTACATCAATCTATCATTGTTGAAGATTATTGATACACAATTTGCCTCTTCATTCATCATGTTGAAGAGGTTGAGGGAGGTCAAGACTGCTCTTGGGGCCATGGTTATTTCAGAGTTTTGGTCTTTTTGGAGAAATACAGATCAACTAGCCTCTAAAAGAGTGAAGGACACAATGCTAGATAATGCTTGGTGAGGGTAGATCTAATTATTCAGATCATGGACCCTATCATTTCTTTGCTTCGATTTGTAGATACAGACAAGCCCATCCTAGGAGAGGTTTATGAGGGATGGGATTCCATGATGATTATGTGAGGAGCATTATTCTATAGAGTGAGTGCCCTGAGTATGAGACATCACCAAAGGCCTTCTATGGTACTATACAAGATATTCTTGTCAGCAGATGGGACAAGAATTGCACACCTTTACATCGTTTCGCTCACTCATTGAACCCAAAATACTACAGCCATGAGTGGCTGAATGGTGGACCTTCCCGCAGATTCCCTCCTCACATGGATGGCGAAATCTCATACGTGAGGAAAGATGCATTCAGGCGGGTTTTTCAGGATAGAGCATTGCTTGATGAGGTGGAGGATGCCTTTGCAAAGTTTTCCACTGGCACTGGTCAATTTGCAGGATATGATGTGATTAGAGACAGGGGGGCTAAGAAGCCCTATTCTTGCAAGATATGATGTGATTAGAGCCAGTTCCTTTAAGCAAAACCTAACAGCTGGAAGGTAGATCCTAGGAACAAAAATGGCGAAGTGAAGAAGGAAAGGCTCCAAATCTTCTAAATATATTTCCTTTTAAGTCATGAAATCAGAAGTAAAACAGGCTCCATTGTTCGATAGAATGAATTATGTATCATCGAGCAACAAAATAGAGTACTATTTGATGGCTCTAGGATATGAGGTATCGGAATTAGTAGTTACTAGAACCACAACGATAGAGGAGTCAAAATAATACAATACAAAAGCAATGGAAGCAATCTTGAGTAGTCTATCAAATTTTGTAAAAAGCGAAGTGGGTCAATGTTCTTCAGCTAAAAGACTCTAGGAAAAACTACAAAAACACTATGGAGAATTTGGCTTTGTGCCTACTAAACCAAAACTAGAGTATGTGGAACAAGAGAACAAGGATGATCATGAATCAAAGGAAATAGATGAAGGCACCAAAAACATGAAAGACAATGAAGATGAAAAAACATTGAAGTAAACCTTGAGGCAGAGCTTATGGCTACTGTAGAAGCAATAAATATATTGAGAAAATAAAATGAACTTAAGAAGAAATTGCAAATGTTGAAGAAAAGAATCATGACATTGATGATACAAAGGAAGAAGTCATCCCCTTGAAAGTTCAGCTAGAAAAAATGATGAAGATTTAGCAAATGAAGAAAGAAGAAGATTGTGAGGGCCTGAAGAAGAGATTGTTCCTTGAGGAATGAAGTTGAAAAGCTCAATAAGAACTTGAATTTTTTTCAAATATTAGATGGTATTCTGAATTGTCAAAGATCACCATTTTACAAATTAGGTCTTGGCTATACAAGTGGGACTTCATGCAAAGATGATGAGAGCCCTCAGTCACCTAAAAGCAAGATAAAACCTGAAATCTTTATCCTTCAGAGCTTTCGTCCCAGTGAAAGGAAGAAAGGAAATCAATATGAGTTTGGAAGAATCACTTCACCAAGAAGCTATGCAGATGATATCAAGGGATTCATACACAATGCAAGTAGCAGTAAGGATCAGCAAAGATCTAAGCCTCCTCCAAGGTAGAACAACTTCAAAATATCATAAAGAGAATGCTACTCATCCAAGTGCATAAGGATGTTCTCTGGTCATTGTTATTTTTGTATTAATTTCAGTCATAAAGATAGAGATTGTAGAGCATACTACAAGAATGACTGCAAAGGTTGTTCAGAAATTGTAGTTGTGGTCAGTATTTTCATCATCAAAATCAAAGGAGAAATAAATTGGTTTCCAACTGTCCATGTCGGCCCCACTTCTTGAAGGGCTTTGACCCAAGATCAAAGCCCCACTTGTTTGGTGTGAAAATTCCGAAGTCTGGAATCCTACTACAGTAACTGATATTATCTCTTCTATTTGTTATATAAATTAAACAAATTATTTGGAATTTCTTACGACAAATATTGAAATAATACACTGCAGCCTTCACAAATTAAATACCGTAGAAAAATAAATGCAAGGAAAATTAAAGAAATGCTAGCACACTTATAAGCACATTAACAAAATTATTTTTGGACAATCATCCTCAAAAAAACCCAACTTGGGAAACCCGGTGCAGTAGATGAGGGTTTCTTTATTATTCTTCAGCAGTAATTCATGTACAAGATATCAGACAACAAAAACAGAGAAAGAAACACTGAGAGAAATTTAGCATTAAATTTCTCACTCTCTCTGTGTCAAGAATCTTTGGAACACTTTGAAGAGAAATTTATTGTAGCAGTGTTGATGTCATTTGGATAATGTTTTGAAGCAGTGTTTGAAGTCTTTGAAGCGGTTCGAAGTTGGAGCCTTGTGAGAGACCAAGTTGGAGCCTGTATTGATATTTGAGGATTGGAGTCCTCATACAAGGTTGGAGCCTTGTGAAAGACCAGGTTGGAGCCTGGACTGGTATTTGAAAATTGGAGTCCTCATTCAAGGTTGGAGCCTTGAAGAAATTGGAGAGTTATGTTGTACATGTTAAAGAGGATTGGAGTCCTCACTTCTATTTTAATAAAATTATTTTTTATTTTTTCAGTGTTCTGGTATATTGTGCTTCTAATCAAAGAAAAATCTTAACTGGCTAATTAACAATTCAAAGAAAACTGATCAACGACCCTGTTCCCACCCTCGACCTCCACACCCCCCCCCTCCCACTTTCTCAGTATTTCCAACAATAGAATGAAATAGACCATGTGCATAAAAGAGTTATATGCAAAAATGTAACTGTCATGTCATTAACTGTGGTGTGCACTTTTACAATAGCATTGTCTCTTTTACAGCGTTCCATAGACATCATTACTTTCTATTAATAACATTGTTAATGGCACCTATTAAAACATGACTTTATTGCATTATTGAAGCCTTAAACTCTAACAGAGCAGTGCATAAAAGCATGTTCGCAGAGATAAATCACTATATAATACTAGAATACATGTCAATCATGAACAATTACTGAGAAACTTACAAACTAGCTTACCTGAAATCCATTTATATTCTTTAAAATAGTCTTAGTTGACAACTCACAAACTGAAAGTCTGTAATGCAGACTTTCATTATTATAAATTTGCATAACAACCCACAAAACTGCACATAGATGTTGTAAGTGCTCGGATTGAGATTCAGAACCTGCAATCAAGTTAAAAAAACATTACTAGTTGCTCCAGCACAAATAAGTCTACAATAGGATGTGGTTGTAATAGAAAGCAAAAAGAACTTTTAAAGAAAATACCTTCTGATACAGATGATTCCAAAAGTTCAAACACCAAACTTGTAAGCTTCTCATTTCTAGAGAACAGAAAAATACATGGCAGGATATAGTATCTATAAGGAACCTTTAATTGTTGGGTCTCCTCATTCATCATGTGATCCTGTTTGTTGTAAATGAAGAGTCAGATAACAAATAAGTACAAGTAGATGAGTTTAAAAAGAAAATCTCTTATTAAAATGCATTAGTGTTTATAGACTAGTACCATTCATAGGAAGTATCTAATTCAGTCATTTCTTATATGGAGTTATTATATAGGAGAATGAAGATTGAAACTCAATTTTAATATGGATGTTATAAGCTCGATACTTGTTGCCTGGAACCTACATTAAGAATCATATCCATGGTCAACCACCTTCTTCATAATAACTTTGTATGAATAGTAATTAAATAACAAAATAATAATTAGAAAAATTGTCCGTCTTAGTACTTGATGGGGCGTGGACAAATGGCTTAAAACCATCTACCCAATTTCCCTATCATCATGATGTCATAAAGAAGGCATGCTAAAACCAAGGACTGTGTTCATTCTCCATGAGCTTAATAGTGTGCATGGGCCCAAGTGGAGCCTGTGACATAATCAGTGTTATTGGAACAAAACCGAACTGGTCTGAACCAGCCGGTCTGACTCGTTGGAGGGCAGCACTGGTTTGGACTGGGCTCCTAAAACATTTTTGGCCGGTTTTATAATGGAACCGGACAGTTCAGTACCGAATCGACCATTTTCACTGAACCAGCTGGTTCAGTAAAGCTGCGTACAATGCAGCACATGGACCCTGTTATGCACTTTTTTCTTCTTTTTTTTAAATTTCTCTTAGCCCACAGTTTGTGCCTAATATTCAATTCTGTGGCACTAATATTGCCACACAGTTCATGATAATGTAACATTGCCATCATTGGATTTCATATGGAGAAAGTAGAATTGTAGATCACACTCAAAATTTAGCAGATTGAACAGTATTTCAGTGTTCTAGGATTGGGGGAATTGCAACATTTCCATAGAATTTTGTCATGTACGAGGGTATGGAACTAGTATTCAATCAAGAACACCAAGCTCTCTATGTACCTTGATGTTAGTGGCACTGGTTGTCAAACTCCTCTATCATGATCCTACAAAAAATGTACCCATCAGTCAAACAAAATCTAGAATTGACATGCTAAGCATATTCTATCTTATTTTAATGCTTAGAGGGTGATATTGACGATGAAGATCCCAACATATGCAAGGATTTTGATGATATATAGGTATTTGTTGTAGCATGATTTCTTTTGGATGCTATAGGCCATCTATGACCTGTTTTTTGATATATTTTTGGTTAAAACATGCATTGCATTGTCTGTTATTTTGGTTATGTGTATCCTTACATGCTATATAAATGAGAACTTTCGTCTATTTGTGTATAAATGGTTTCAATTCAAATGGATGCATATGAATATAAATGTTTTTTTTTTTAAATTTGAATATCTTGTGTTTTTGGTTAACCAGTTTTCCTACTGATTCCGGTCCGGTTTTGATTGGTTCCCGGTCCGGGGGGTCTATCGGTTCGATGGTCAATCTGGTTCTAATAACATTGGACATAATAGCTTGTATCATAATTACAAAAATGGGGAAAACCTCACCAAGGGAAAGGAGTCAAGAGTTCAAATCAGCTCAGGAAAATCTTGACAGCTACATCGGTATAGAAAAAGCCAAACTAGCTCTTTTCTGGCCTTTTATAACAAAGGGAGTGAGTTTCTCTGCAGGAAGTGTATGCCTAGGCCAAATCCAAGTCTGTGAGTGTAACCAATGATTACCTCTCAAAATGCATGGGCATTTGATCTGCCACAATAGTAAAGGCAACAATTACAGCAAGTTTTCTTGAGCTTCGAAATGGCCCTGTTTTGGTAAAGTCCCACGAATGCTAGCTGATCTTGAAGACCCAATTGAACAAGCTAAGAAAAGAATAGAATTAGCAGAGCACTTATATTGGAAGACAAGAACCAATAAGAAAAGAATAGAGTTTGCAGAGCACTTATATTGGAAGACAAGAACTGCACTTCTGTTCAAATCCTTTAAACAAATATGAAGCGCATGACAGCATTGAAGTGATCCGCACTCGCGGTCAAAGAGAAGACAGATTTGCTGTTATTAAATCTAGTTCCTGCAGTTTCAAGTTGTCCACCATATATGGCTCAAAGTATTTTTGCACATTTAGAAAAAGATGATTTGAAGAAATCAGAAAAATTAGTCTAAAGAAAACTCTCACATTATTGTCCAACTGTACAAAATCTCAATCATTGTGCTACAAGTGAGCTAGAGGTAGACCAAACAGAAGATATTACAATCATGTAAATAGAGATAATGCATAACCATAGAAGAAGACTGAATTTTGTTGACTGTAGACAAATTGAAGGTGTTCCTAGTTGTCAGTTTTTATAGCATTGGATTTGTTCTACCCACAAAATTTGGTGGAGAGGCTAGAACACATGAAATCTCCAAAACCTAGAAATTGCTTCTGGAAATTCTGCCTAGAAGTGTCTCAACTAGATTATTAATCTATTTTTAAATATTTCCTAAGTCTAAACTTAGGGAATATGGTTAATTAATCAGTGTTAATTGAGATAAGGTGAGAATTATCTAGAAACTCACACAGATTGATCCAAAGATGATCCGAGCCATTGATTAAGTTTTAATCTTCGCTGTTGGTGCTCATTTGATTATAAAAGGAGGTCAATGTGGTGATGGAGAATACATGAGTGCAGATACTCAGTTGCCTAGGCAATTCGATTTTCTCAATAGCAGTAACTCAACAAAGAAGATAGAGCCAGAGGGGGAGTAGTAGGTGGAAGAGGTGGGTAGCAGCATTCGGGAGGAAGGTTTCCAAACCCGGAAAGAGGGAAAGGAAGGAAGGCTGAAATTCTCACAAGGTCAGTGTAAGTTTTGCGCAAAGGGTGACGTAGGAGGCTCAGCGCAGAGGCTAGGTAGGTAATTTCGGAGGCAGAAATTAGTTGTGGGGTGAGAGAAAATTCTCACAATAGTTTTGCTAGTATTTTCCTCAGATTAGATTCCCAGTTGTTTATCTAAATTACTGTACTCAAAATTGTTGTTGAAGAATAATAATAAAACCCTAATCCGCTGCACTGGTTTTCCCGCATTGGGTTTTTCCGAGGACAATTGTCTAAAAGTAATTGTGTCAAAACTCTTGTGTGTGTCTAGAATTTCTCAGTTTTCAGTAATTTATTTTCCGCAATATTTTTATGGTGAAAATTGTGGTTCATTCATTTTTTGTCATAGCAAATAAACCACATAATTAAATTTAGATTTAGAAGAATAATTTCCACTTACAGGAATAGATAAAAATTTCACATTCTATCAGAGCATAGTTGATTGATTGGAGAGTCCAGAAATGAAGGAGAGGAATTTCGTTGCTTAGCAAGGGCAGTGGGCCAAAATTCCCAAGGGCAGCGCAGTCTTTTTGCCAAGAGGCCGAGTTGCTTGAGGAAGTTTGAGTTTTCTAAGAAAGGCGTAGAAAAATTTGATCCTTCCAGTTCGAGTGATTTCTGAGGCAGAGGGAATAGCTCAGTGATTTAGTTGGGAAAATCTTTACCAAGACACAGAAGGTTTTGCAGTAGATTGTTATTGCAAAACCAGTGTCAGATGAAAGAGGAATAACATTGTTAAAATTGGCAACTAGGGCCAAACTCCATGTGGGTCATCTTATTAATGTAAGCTGATATTTTTCTTGGATCCCTTTCATCGAGAGGTGCAGGATTGACCTAAAGATCATCTAATTCTGATAAGTATTAATGGAGATGAATTTATTTGTGTTATGGGACAATTCGTCAAGGTCGGCCAGCAACCAAATAAACCCCACTTGTGCTCAATGTTTTAGTATAAACAGAGGTGGCCTTCAAGTCATTTCAACACACTTGGGATCTCTTCCTCTCTACTTGTCTTTGGTTTTTAGTAGGTGGAGAGATCCTAAGGGATAATGCTACCCTAATCTAGACGGCAGAAGTCAGAACTGCCGGGAAAACTAACGCAGAGGGCTGAAGTCGAAACTGCCAAATAGTCGGGAAAGCTAACGCAGACGGCAAAAGTCGTAACTGTCAGGAAAGATGACACAGAGGGCAGAACAAGGAACTGCCGTGAACAACTAGAACTAACGGAACAGCCAGGAATCTGACGCAGAGGGTAGAAGTCGGAACTGTCGAGATCAGCCAGCACTACCAGGAACTGTCGGAACAGTCGGGAAGCTGACGCAGAGGGCAAAAGCCAAAACTGTCGAAAACTGCCGAAACTGTCGGGAACTGCCGGAACAGCCGGGAAAGCTGACACAGAGGGCAGAAGCCGGAACTGCCGAGAACAGCCAGAACTATCGAAAACTGTCGGAACAGCCGGGAAAGCTGATGCAGAGGGCAAATGCCGAAACTGCCTGGAACAGCCGGAACTATCAGGAAAGCTGACGCAAAGGGCAAGAGCCAGAACTGCCGGAAATAGCCAGAACTACCGGGAACTGTCGGAGTGTTTATCCAAGGTTTCAGCGGGAGCATCTGTCTCCGAAGGAGAGCAGCATGCAAGGGACAAGCATGTATTGGTACACCTAGCATGCAACGGACATCTAGCATGCAACAACAAGCATGCTAAGGACAACAAGAATGCAAAGGACAACAAGCAAACAAGGTGTAGCCAGCACATAGGTCAATATGGCAACATGGTGCAGCAATGGCACATAGGTCAATATGGCAACATGGTGCAGCAATGGCACATAATGCAGTACAACGATGGGTACAGTCATGATTAATGAAGCATGATGAGATGCAACATAATGATGGGTGAGGCACGGTGAGGTGCAGCATGATGACGAAATGCAGCACAATGATAGGTGGAGTCACCTTGGAGAATCAGTTGAAGCAGCATGTCTTCCACTGATCTCATGTATCATCTTCTTAGAGATGATCTATGCTCTTATCTAGATAAGTCAAAGTGTTGACTTCTGTTGTAAATGTACTATCTCTCTCTCTCTCTCTGCTAAACTATTGAAGAACATATAAGAAGAACTAATCAAGGGTTTCCCCACATTGGGGTTTGTCCTTGGCTAGCGTCACATCTTGTGTCCTCTTGTCTTGGCTTGTCTTCTGTGATTTATGCTTATGTTCTATCTGCAGTTTATTTTAATGTTGATGTGATTGCTAATCTGGAAAAGATATTGAGCTAACTGAGAAAATTGAAATAATTTGCTCTAAGCATAAAACGTACCTAAAATTAACATGGTATCAGAGCTGAGGTGAAGACAAAGCCCAAGAAAGAGTGAAAGAGAAATCACCGAAGACAATTGGGAAAGGACAAAAGGATCAATGGATTCCTCATCCCTCTTCAAATTCACCAAGGGTGAAGTCGAAGTAGAGAATATTATCAGAATGGTGCAACAGAAGTTTCTGATGGCCCATCTAAAGATCACTTCAATGGGAAGTCTGGATCTAAGAGTGGAAGGAAAGGCAGATGCCTTGGTAGTAATAAGTTCGGCCATTATGCAAAGGAGTGTCTGAATGGTAGGGACACATCACTTGATGAAGATAACAATCATTCCAGGAACATCTTCAATGATCAAAGGAATGACAGGTAATGCAGATCATCAAGGAAACGAGCAACTCTTCAAGAAGCAAGGAACCCTAGGTATGAAGAATCAAATGTTGTTTCTGATAAGATAAAGAAGCATTATCTTGTATTGGCCCTCTCCTTCAGATTCTTGGGAATCTGGCTTATTGATTGTAGTGCTTCAAGGCACTTCATCGAATAGAAGGGTGATCATTCCAGAGACATCTTCAAAGATCAAAGGAATGGCAGGTAATGCAGATCATCAAGGAAACGGGCGACTCTTCAAGAAAGCAAGGAACCCGAGGTATGAAGAATCAAATGTTGTTTCTGATAAGATAAAGAAGCATTATCTTGCATTGGCCCTCTCCTTCAGATTCTTGGGAATCTGGCTTATTGATTGTAGTGCTTCAAGGCACTTCATTGAATAGAAGGGTGATCGCTCTAATTTAGTAGAGATGGAAACAATCGTGACATTATACTTGGAGCCGATGCCACCTATCCCAGAAAGGGTGTAGGGAATGTTACCCCTAGATTGAATGAGGGTAACTCAATTCATTTACGAGAATCTCTTTATGTACCTGACCGCAAGAAGAACTTGGTGTCCATTTCGACAATGGAAGTCAAAGGTTTCAGGGTGGCATTCATTCACGAAAAGGTACGTGTTTGAAAATAGAATTTTTTAAGATGCTTTCACTCATGGGTTCAAGGTTGGAAATTTGTATCAAGTTGCAAGATGGTCCATTGGAGACCATGTCAGTTGTCACATCTCATCTATAGCACTAGAGGTCTACTTATTATGGGGCCATACCCGATGTGAGCCAGATGGTGACAGGGATGCCTGAATTCAAGAAGAGCATGAAGGCACATGTCCGAGATGTACCAAAGGAAAATCTTACAAGGGGACCATTCCCCTCATGTAGCAGGTCCACGGGTTTGGAACAACCTGAGGAGTTTGAGATTCATGATCGGGAATCTCACGTATACAGGTGGAAGAAAAACACCCCGGGTGTAGTGTGAGAGGATTGATAGCTGTCTGATGAAGCTGAGATTCACTAGGAGTGAAACTGATCCAAACCATTGCTCGAAGGTTGTGGATGATAGACCTCTCATACCAACACCTTCTGAGGATGACCTATTTCTTATAGGTGCACACCCTCTCATTTGCAGAAGTAAGAGGGAGTTGGATTCCGGATGTGGAATAGTAAACTGCAAGCCCATGACTACCTCATGGGTCTTAAATTTCAGAGGTTATATGGTAGTGATGCCAGACGCATTGATGTTCTTGGTGAACTTCTGTCCTGATATATGTTTTGCAGTTAGCATAGTGAACTCATGTTTGATTGAGCCTCACTGGATTGGTGCCAAGAATTTTCTAAGATATCTTCGGGGCACAATCTCTCATGGATTGAGATACACTGTCGAAAATATGAAGCTACATGATTATTCGAATGTTGACTGGGCAGGCAGTGTGGAGGATCACTAGAGCACTTCTTAGTGTTGGTTCTCTTTGGATTCTGCTTTGATATCATGGATGAGCAGGAAGCAGAAGTCGGTTACTATAAGCACCACCGAGACCGAATACATAGCTACGAGTATGATCTCGTATGAAGTTGCCTGGTTGTGGAAGCTCTTCAGTGAGCTGTTTGTACACATGATGGATACCACTATGATCCTCTGTAACAACCAAGGGGGGATTCAATTGTTGAGGAATCCCATATTCGATGATTGCTCCAACAAATAGACATCAGATACTACCTTATCTGGGATATGGTAATTCGATGAGCGAGGAGGCTCCATCACATTGAGACTGATGTACAGGTCGCAGACTTTTTGTCAAAGCCCCGAGTAAAGGTCAAATTTGTGACTTTCCCGAACGGCTTGGAGTTGTTGAGAGACCTTCTTATAAGGGTCCTGCATGTTGCATGCATAGAGCTCTGGGAGCTCTAGGGGGCTTGGGGTACTTACTGGAGCAACACGCGACCATAGGGCAACTCACCCTCCCCTAATGGTGCGTTGTGTACAGGGTGAATGGCTCAGCCTTCCTTGTGATATCCCATGGCGACTGTGGAACAAGATGATTAGTTCTCCTGTGGGCCCGGGTGATTAGTTCTCCCATGGCAACTGTGGAACAGGATGATTAGTTCTCCCATGGGCCGGGATGATTAGTTCTCCTGTGGCGACTGTGGGACAGGATGATTCGTTCTCCTGTGGACAAGATGATTAGTTCTCTTGTCGAGGCATCCTACCCATGCAGTCTGGGACTCATGGGAAGTACCTCTCATCTGATCAATGAGTAGGGAAATGGGGTTAGAGACCATTAGTAGTACTATTGATGGACGCATCGTTGTATCTATCGTACTCCCTATGCTAGGATGACCTCCATTGATCTGGGATCAATGAAACTAATCTGGGATCAGTATGAGTGGTTTGAGACACTCTCTTGTGATATTGATCTGGGATCAATGAAACTGACTTCAAGTCAGTAAGAGTGGTATGACACACCCTCTTCATATGGAACTAACTTTGGGTCAGTAGAGAGAATGGTATGAGACACTCTCGATCAATTCTTCTTCTTCATGGTTCAGCAGAGCAAAGCAAAGCAGAGAAGAGCCCAACAGAGCAGAGCAAAGTAGAGCAGTATAGGGCACGGATGGCAGAGATACTACAGTCGGACATATGGATCAGTGGATGGAGTTCTCCTTAGTTGAGAGGGAGCATTAAAATTGGCAACTAGGGCCAAACTCCATCTGGGTCATCTTATTAATGGAAGTTGATATTTTTCTTGGATCCCTCTCATCAAGAGGTGTAGGATTGATCTAAAGATCATCTGATTCCGATAAGTATTAAGGGAGATATGAATTTATTTGTGTTATGAGACAATTCATCAAGGTCGGCCAACAACCAAATAAACCCCAATTGTGCTCAACGTTTTAGTATAAATAGAGGTGGCCTTCAAGTCATTTCAACACACTTGGGATCTCTTCCTCTCTACTTGTCTTTGGGTTTTAGTAGGAGGAGAGATCCTAAGGGATAATGCTGCCCTAATCTAGAGGGTAGAAGTCGGAAGTGCCAGAAAAGCTAACGCAGAGGGCAGAAGCTGGAACAGCCGGGAAAGCTAACGCAGAAGGCAAAAGCCGGAACTGTCGGAACTGTTGGGAAAGCTGATGCAAAGGGCAGAAGCTGGAACTGCCGGAACTGTCGTGACAACCAGAACTACTGGGAACTGCTGGAACAGCCAGGTAGCTGACGCAAAGGGTTGAAGTTGGAACTGCCAGGAACAGCTGGAACTGGTAGGAACTACCGGGAAGCTGATGCAAAGGGCAAAAGCCAAAACCGCCGGGAACAGTCGGAATTGTTGGGAAAGCTGATGCAGAGGGCAAAAACCGGAACTACCGAGAACAACCGGAACTATCTGGAACAGCGAGAACAGCTGGGAAAGCTGACGCAGAGGGCAGAAGCTGGAACTCCCTGGAACAACCAGAACTGCCGGTAAAGCTGACGCAGAGAGCAGAAGCCGAAACTACCAGAAATAGCCAGAACTGTCAGGAACTGCTGGAGTGTTTATCTGGGGTTTCAGCTGGAGCATCTGTCTCCGAAGGAGAGAAGCATGCAAGGGACAAGTATGTATTGGTACAACTAGCATGCAAGGGACAGCTAGCATGCAACAACAAGTATGCTAAGGACAACAAGCATGCTAGGCACAACAAGCAAGCAAGGGACAACAAGCAAGCAAGGTGCAGCGAACACATAAGTCAGTATGGCAACATGCTGCAGCAATGGCACATAATGCAGTATAGTGATGGGTACAGTCATGATTAATGAAGCATGATGAGATGTCGCATAGTGATGATGGGTGCAGCATGGTGCAACACGGTGAGGTGCAGCATGATGACGAAATGCAACACAACGATAGGTGAAGGAGTCACCTTGGAGAATCAATTGAAGCAGCATGTCTTCAACTGATCTCATGTATCATCTTCTTAGAGATGATCTATGCTCTTAACTAGATAAGTCAAAGTGTTGACTTCTGTTGAATGTACTGTTTCTCTCTTTCTCTGCTAAACTATTGAAGAACATATAAGAAGAATTGATCAAGGGTTTCCCCACATTGGGGTTTGTCCCTGGCTAGTGCCACAGCTTGTGTCCTCTTGTCTTGGTTTGTCTTCTGCAATTTATGTTTATGTTCTATCTGCAGTTTATTTTAATGCTGATGTGATTGCTAATCTGGAAAAGATATTGAGCTAACTGTGAAAGTTGAAATAATTTGCTCTAAGCATAGAACATACCTAAAATTAACAAGCACACTATAAATTCTTCAGCATAACCATGGACAAAAGTAACATTCAGGAGACTTCATATTTGTCTTCCAGATTGGAGGACGAATTTGCTTGCTTATCAGGATCAACTTCATAGGGTGTCTGGTATATAGACAGTGGAGCATCAACTCACATGACAGGGGTTAGAGAATATTTCTCTAGCTACAAGGAAGAGTAGATGGACTACCAGATTACTATGGGAACATGATGAAATGTACTCCAGTAGGGAGAAGTACCATAGATTTTCAAAGGGAGTCAAGAGCAAGCACCAACGCTACAAATGTATTGCATGTGTCACGATTGGGTATGAAGTTGATTTCAGTATCCCAATTACAAGATAAGGGGTATGATATTCACTTTGTAGGGAAGAGAGTGTATGTCAAACACCCTAGCTAGAAAAAGGTAAGACAAATTGGAGTTCGAAGTAATAGATTGTACCAGTTACGGATTGATTGCCCAATGGCACTAATAGGCAATGACAGTAGCAGTGGGAAGGAGATGAATGAATTATGGCATAGGAGAATGGGCCATCTACACCATGGAGCAGTCAGGATGCTCGAAGAAATAGTAACAGGGGTTCCAGAACTTGTCATGGAACACAATGATGTGTGTAGAGGATGCCTACTTGGGAAGTATGCTAAGGCAACATTTCCAAGAAGTGACAACAAAGTTGATGGCATGTTAGGACTCAAACATTCATATATTTGTGCTTTGATGTCCGATAGATCTCTATTTCATCACCTTCATTGATGACCATTCTAGGAAAAACCTAGATCTACTTCTTAAAGACCAAAGATGAGGTCTTCGATCGTTTCAGCGAATTTAAAGCTCTCACAGAGAATGCGACAAGGAAGAAGATCAAGGCGCTTTGCATAGATAATGGTGGAGAATATATTGATAAAGACTTCACATATTTCTATGCGAAGGAAGGCATCAAGAGAGAATGGGCAGCTCCATACAATTCACAACAAAATGGTGTAGCAGAGCGGAAAAACAAAACAACTTTTGGAGTTGCAAAGGCCTTGTTATATGACCAAGATTTACCCATATTTCTATGGGCAAAGGCATGTAACACGACATTATATATCCAGAATAGGACTCTTCATAGAGCATTGAGGAAGAAAATGCCAAAACGAGTCTTCACGGGGAAAAAGCCAGAAGATAGTCACTTCAGAATTTTTGGCAACGTTGCTTATTGCCACGTGCCAGATGAGAAACATACCAAACTGGATCAAACTGCAGAGAGGGGGTTCTTCGTTGGGTACAGTGAAACCTCAAAGGCATACAGGATCTACATTCCTAGCAATACGAGGATTGTAGTAAGACAAGATGTGAAGTTCATGGAAGACTGAGCTTTCAGGAGATCTCGTGAGATACATGCAGGTGATCAAAATCAGTCAGCAGAAGCTCCTTTGGTCCAGCAGGGGTAGCCAGTGGGACAGGTAGGAGGACAGTCACACGGATCGAGTACTGTGACCAGTACCAGTATTTCCTCAAGTGTAGGAAATTTGGGGAGTTCTCAGTGGATCGAGCAGTAGAGGCAAGATGAGCAGGAGATAGTTGAACCTCCCACGACCAGTGGTCGAGCCAGCAGAGAGGTTCATCAGACATTGATAGATGCAGAGGAGTTTATTGGAACTCCTAAGACGAACAAAAGACAACATAGACAGCCTGACAGGTACTAACCATTGGTGTCTCAGGTTGCAGAACCTTCCAACTTTCAGGGGGTCACAAAGCATCAGGTATGGGTAGATTCCATGGTAAAAGAGTATAGTTTTATCATGATGAATGATGTTTGGGAGGTAGTGCCAATGCCGGAAGACAGAACAATTGTAGGTTCTATATGGATTTAAAAGATCAAATATGTTGTAGACGACAGTGTGGAAAAATACAAGGCTAGGATTGTGGCAAAGGGATGCACATAAAGAAGGGATAGATTATGAGGAGACCTTTGCCCTACTTGCCAAATACACTTCTATCCGGTTAGTTATATCCCTAGCAACTCAGATGGGATGGCAAATTCACCAGACGGACGTCAAGACAACCTTCTTGAACGAGGTGAGAGAGGAGGAAGTGTACATAGAATAACCAGAGGGCGTTGAGACTCATGAGAGGCGCACTCATGTGTGTAGACTAAAGAAAGCTCTATACAGACTCAAGCAGGCTCCCAAGGAATGGTATGGTAGGATTGACATCTACTTACAGTAGATGCGATTTGTCAAGAGTGACGCAGATCCCAACCTTTACTATTTAATGGTAGAGGGTGAGCTACTCATCCTAGTTTTGTATGTGGATGATCTCTTTTTGATAGGATCATCAGAGCTCATAGAGGATTGCAAGAGGAACCTGGCAGCAAAGTTCGACATGAAGGATTTGGGCTTGATGCACTATTTCCTAGGATTGGAAGTGTGGCATAAGGATGGGGAGATCTTCCTTGGGCTTGGAAGATATGCTACAGATATTCTGAAGAGGTTCAGAATGCAGGATTGCAGACCCATATCTATGCCCACGATCACCATCAGGAAGAAGATAGATGCATCAAATGATAAGGATGTCAACCCGACCTTGTATAGACAACTTATTGGATCTCTCATGTATCTCATCAATACTAGACCAGTCACCAGATATTTGCTCCGTAGTCAATACCCTTAATCAGTTCATGGTAGAGTCGAAGAGGGTAAATTTGGGCAGCAGCAAGGCACACTCGAGTATGGGTTGAGATATACCCGAGGAGATGATGTCAGATTATGTGGATTCAAAGATGTTGATTGGGCAGGTGGTTCAGTGGACAGGAAAACTACCTCTAAGTACTACGTTAGTGTTGGATCAGGGATGGTTTCTTGGTGTAGTAGGAAGCAGAAGTCAATGGCACTGAGCTCTGTAGAAGTAGAGTATATGGTAGCAAGCACATCTACGTGCGAAGATATATGGCTTAGGAAGCTACTAGTGAGCTTGTTCAGGTAGAGGATGGAAGCGATTAGTGTCTACTGTGATAATCATAGTTGCATAAAGCTCTCTCAAAATCCAGTGTTTCATGACTGGTTGAAACACAGATATTCGATGTCATTTCCTCGGAGATTGTGTACAACATGGAGCATTCCAGCTACAACATGTTCCCACAGAAGTGCAGGTTGAAGACATACTCACAAAAGCTCTAAGAAGAGCTAAGTTCGTTTATTTCAGAGAACAATGGGTGTGGTGGAGAACACATTTCAGTAGTAGAGACAGATTACCTTGGAAGATTCTCAGTTGCAGCAACAACAGATGAGAAGGAGTTGTAGTGCAGATGTAGTGTTGGCGACAGTACAGCAGGGTCAACAACAACGTAGATGTCACGTATATTAGAGGTGCGCAGCGGTCGATGGGCAGCAGCAGCCAGACATCAACGGCATGATAGGAGATGATGCAGAGACAGCGTGTTGTGGCAGGGTGTGCACCACTAGAAAACATTCCTCCCTAAGAGGGAGTGTTTGTTTTTATAGCATTCAATGTGTTCTAGCCACGAAATACGGTGGAGCGACTAGAATCCATGAGATCTCCAAAACCTAGAAATCATTTCTGAAAATTCCACCTAGAAGTGTCTCAATTAGATTATTAACTGATTTTTAAATATTTCCTAGGTCTAAACTTAAAGAATATGGTTAATTAATCAGTATTAATTGAGATGAGGTGAGAATCAACTAGAAACTCACACGAATCGATCTAGAGATGATCCGAGCCATTGATTAAGTTTTAATCTTGGTCATTAACGTTCCAACAGTGGATTATAAGAGGAGGTAAATGCAATGATGGAAAATACATGAGTGCATATACTGAGTTGCCCAGGGAGTACAATTTTATCAATAGCAATAACTCACCAGAGAAGAAAGATCCAGAGGGTGAGTAGCAGGTGGAAGAAGAGGGTAGAAGCATTCTGGGAGGAAGCTTTACAGTCCCCGGAATAGGCAAAGGAAGGAACGTTGAAATTCTCATAGGGTCAACGTAAGTTTTGTGCAGAGGGAGACGCAGGAAGCTCAGTGCAAAGGCTAGGGAGGTAATTTCGAAGGCAGAAATTATCGTGGGGTCAGAGAAAATTCTCACAATAATTTTTCCAGTATTTTCCTCAAATTAGATTGCTAGTTGGGCATCTAAATTAGTGTACTCAAAATTGTTTCCAAAGAACAATAATAAAAAGCTCATCTGTTGCACCAGTTTTCCCACATTGCGTTTTTCCAGGAACAATTGTCATCCACGTAGAGAGCAAAGGGAGTGATAGAGGCTCCCAGAGGCTGCGCAGTGCCTCAGAGGGCTGAACCAGAGGGTCCTGGGGCTGACGCAGGTTAGCAAGAGGCTGACATAGAAGCCAAGAGGGCTAGCGATAAGCTTTAGTTGTGTTGGAGAGGGATTCGTTGGGCAGATTTTCTGAATCCAGTTTCTGGATATAGAGGTATTGTTGTCGTGTGTTTTCTTTGGCGGGTGAGCCGGATTAATCACCCAAATGTACTCAGATAGACTGCATAATACTATAACCCTCTGAATCGTTGCACTGGTTTTCCCACATTGGGTTTTTTCGGGGACATTGGTCCAAAAATAACAGTGTCCCTTGTGTGCTTGTTTTCTTTCAGTTGATGATTTGTAGATGTTGATATAGTACTTGTGTTTATTATCAGTATTTACATGGTAAATAACTTGTTAAGTAATTAAACAAGTAGGAAGAAATAAACCAGATAGTACAAGAAGAATATCTAACCGGTTAAACTTAGAAATTCCAACATGGTATCAAAGCGTGGTTGTAGATCACAGGATAACTAAAGGCATCAACCAAGTAGAACATTTGCAATAGAATCAGTTGTCCCGAGTGACAGAGCTGATCATTGCAGAAGGTGACAAACGAAGGAGTGACGCAGAGGCACTGCGTCATCATTCTAGGCCAGAGAGAGGCAACGCAGAGGCTAAGGGAGGCAGAATCAGGTTCACGCAGAGCCACGTAGAGGCTAGGTGGGCTGACCTAGTTGGCTGGGGGAGCTGATTTGAAAGTGTCGGGATTGCGCAGAGCCAAGTGGCTCAATCCTTCAGCTTCTAGGGCATAGGAGGTTGTGGGTAATTTGCAGAGCAAAGATGATGGCGCACTGAGGTCAAAACAGTACCTAACAGGGCAAGACCAAGGAGGAGGGAGTTGCTGCCGAGGCAGATTTCTAGCCAAGAAATCTGGATCACTAGTGCAGTTGCACAAACGATTGGAGTGGGCCAACTCGATGTTAGCAGAAAGATTTCCAAGAGGGAAATTGGGACTCAGAGGGAGTCCAGAGGAGAACTTCCAAACGGGAAATAGAGAGACTCAACAGGATTCGAACAGAGGACTTCCAAGAAGGAAGTAGAGAGACTCGGAGGAGTCAACAGAAGAGCAACGAGATGGCCGTGAATGGGCTGAAAGATCAGGACAAGCTAGACAAAGCGTCCAGCTTTGTGGTTTGGAAGGCCAAGATCTTGTCCATTCTAGACAGACATCGCATCAACGGCTTCGCCCTGAGAACGATGGCTATCCCAGATGACCCAGTGGCTAATGATAGGTACGAGGAGGCAACGGCTAAGGCAAAGTGCATCATCCTTGATGGGGTCAAGGATCATGTGGTACCACATATTGCCGAGAAGGAAACGACAAAGGAGATGTGGGACACTTTGAAGACATTGTACCAGCATACTTCCATGCAGAGGAAGTTGCTCCTGGATAATCAGCTAAGGGCATACCAGATGTAGAAGCGAGAGCAGATGGATGTCTTCCTCGATCGGTTGAAGGAGATTCATGACCAGCTAACTTCCATAGGGGCCACGCCAGATGAGGAATTGATGGTGACGACCACACTGAACACAGTCTCAGGGGATTGGGAAGTATTTGTCTAGAGCATACTGCGTAGGACGAAGCTTCCAGATTGGGAAGAACTGTGGGCGGCTCTTCGACAAGAAGAGATCAGATGGCTGACCAAGGCGAGGAGTAGCGGCAAAGGGGTCAGGATCAAGGAGGAAGAAGAGGATGCGGCTCTAGCATCTAAGGGAAAGCAGGAGAAGAGGAAGAAGAAGGACCTCTCCAAGGTCAAGCGCTTCCATTATGGGGAACTGGGTCATTTTGCGAACCAATGTCCGAGGAAGAAGAACAAGGGAGAGGTTTCTGAGATCAAGGTAGCACCAGCGAGGGCAGAGAAAGAAGTCGAGGAGGATGACAATTGTGCCATGAGTGCTCATGTGCCACTTGAGAAGTGGGAAGACATCAAGCTGTAGTCAGGAGGACTACAGCCAATGAGGGGCAGGATACTTGAGGTACCCAACCTCTTGGATTGTACCTTGCTACGGGAGCCCTGAAGAGGAGTAGTAGGACTGGCGGATGTCAGTACAGATGTATGCGGATGAAGCGACGAAGAGTGCTATAGTGCAGGAGTCCCTGAGCAGTGCTAGCCTAGTTGTTGCACCAGTGTGAGAGGCATGAGACTGTTGCACCAGTAAGATGGCACAGAGAGGTGTGCAACGGTGCGAGATTTAGGGAGTTGTTGCAGCAGCACAGAGGTCAGTAGAGGGAGCACTTGTTAGCAGCAGAGGGAGCTTCAACATAGAGTGTTTCTAGCCTGACGGGGATGTCTGAGTTGGGTAGATCAGTTACTTACTTCTGAGTAACTGAGTTGCAGTGCAGTAGCAGTATGCAGTAACACGATGCAGCATGACGAGAAGGGGATGCAGTGCAGATGCAGTGATGGGTCTATGGACCAGCAGCAGCACGGATGCAGAGGGAGTTGTCGTATGGATGCAGCAGTAGCAGTGGCAGGGCCATGGGCAGTAATACAGGATGCAGCAGTGCAGAGGATGTTTGGCAGGGAGGCCAAGCATTAGCACAGGTACCGGTGCTGGATAATAAGAGTGATGCTCAGTGAGGAGTATTGCTAGAGCACAGTCCTCGCTAAGAGGGAGTGTTGATTTTGGGTAGCATCGGATGTGCTCTAGCTATGAAAATTGCTGGAGAGACTAAAGCACATGAGATCTCCAAGACCCAGAAATGGTTTGGACAAATTGTACCTAGTTTGGGAGATATTAAAATAATTAATATTTTTAATGGAGTTTTTAAGTCTAAAAAAATAAAATATTAATGGGTATTAATATAAAACTAGGTTAGAAGGTTCTAAAAGTCCTGAATCAAGCCAAATCTAATCTTAGCCGTTGATTAGAGATTTAATCTTGGTCATTGAAGGACCAATGAGAAAAGTATAAGAGGAGGCTTGAGGGTTAGTTGGAGAACACACCAGAATGATCAGTCATTCATTTTGCTAGAGTGGGGTTGCTATGCAAAGTTGAATCAGTGATCAATAGCGAGGGGCAGTGAGTATGAGGCAGAGAGGCAGGGACAACACTGGGAGACCAGCACAGAAGCGAAGAGAGCCAAAGCAGCAGTCAACCCAATCTACACAGAGCCCAGCAAAGGCAGCACAAAGCCCAGAGAGACTACATCATCCAAGCAGAGGGCAAAGGGAGTGATGCAGAGGCTCCCAGAGGCTACGTAGTGCCTCAGAGGGCTGACTCAAAGGGTCTTGGGGTTGATGGAGTTCAACAGGAGGTTGACGCAGAGGCCACAAGGAACATCGTTGAGCTTCAATTGTGTCGGAGAGAGTTTCGTGGGACAGGTTTTTTGAATACCTGTTTCCGGATAGAGAGGTATTGATGCCGTGTATTTTTCTCTATCGGGTGAGCCGAATTAGACACCCAGATGTACCCAGATAGACTGCATAATAATATAAACCTCTGAATAGTTGCACTAGTTTTCCAACATTGGGTTTTTCTGGGGACATTGGTCCAAAAATAACGGTGTTACTTCTATGCTTGTTTTCTTTCAGTGGATGATTTGTAGATGTTGATATTGTACTTGTGTTTATTCTCAGTATTTACATGGTAAATAACTTGTTAAGTAATTAAACAAGTAGGAAGAAATAAACCAGATAGTAGAGGAAGAATTTCTAATGGGTTAAACTTAGAAATTCCAACATAAATAACTTGCTTGTAATTAACAAGTAGGAGGAAAAAACCAGAAGAATATAGATAAAATTTCTAACAGAGAGACTTAGAAATTTCAACAAGTTGTAGGTTCGAGATGGATTTACAAGGTCAAGTATGTTGCAGATGGCAGTGTAGAAGAATACAAAGACCAAGTTCGTGGCTAAGGAGTATCCTCAGAAGGAAGGGATAGACTACAAAGAAACCTTCGCCGCAATAGCCAGATATACTTCTATTAGATCTATGATATCCCTTGCAGCACAGATGGGGTGGGAGATTCAGAGGGTAGAGGGAGTGACACAGAGGCTCCCAGAGGTTGCACAGTGCCTCCGAGGGCTGACGCAGAGGATCCTGGGGCTGACGTAGGTTAGCAGGAGGCTGACGCATAGGCCAGAAGGGCCAGTGCTGAGCTTCAGTTGTGCCAGAGAGGGTTTCATGGGACAGGTTTTCTGAATACCTGTTTCCGGATATAGAGGTATTGATGCCACGTATTTTTCTCTATAGGCACCCAGATGTACCCAGATAGACTGCATAATAATATAACCCTCTGAATAGTTGCACTGGTTTTCCCACATTGGGTTTTTCTAGGGACATTGGTGCAAGAATAACGGTGTCACTTGTGTGCTTGTTTTCTTTCAATTGATGATCTGTAGATGTTGATATTGTACTTGTGTTTATTTTCAATATTTACATGGTAAATAACTTGTTAAGTAATTAAACAAGTAGGAAGAAATAAACCAGATAGTACAGGAAGAATTTCTAACGGGTTAAACTTAGAAATTCCAACATAAATAACCTGTTTGTAATCGCTAATTTATGGTATGTTCTATGCTTAGTGCAGTTTACTTCAATTTCTTCTTAAAGCCATTGTTTAGCAATCACATAAACATAAAGTAAAAGTTGATAGAACATTAATAGATCGAAAGAAAACAAGCCAAGATAAGAGACACAAGATGTGGCAGCTAGCTAGGGACAAACCCCAATGTGGGGAAAACCTTTGATCAATTCTCCTTTAATCTTCAATAGTTCAGCCGAGAGAAATAGTACAAATTCAGAAATCTATAATTTTATGACAGCAGCAGTAAACCCTAACCAGCGAAGTCAAATCTGGTCAAACAACGTGAAATTGACCTTCAATATATTTGGTCAATTTCTCGATCATCTAGTCTTCCAACAGCAAGAAGAAGCAGCCCTCAAACAACCCCAAAAAACACAGTCAAATAGTAGTCAACTGTAATCAGCCTGCTGCCCCAAACTAGGGCAGTCAAACCTGGTCAAACCGTAGGTCAGAATGCCTTGGTTTTTGTGCCAGAATTTGTGGCTTGCCTAGGAGAGGCAACCACACCAAAACCGCAGCCCTGAATTGCCCACGCTAGTCAATGCCGATCAAAGATATGACCTGTTGCTTCTGCATCATCCAAAACTACGTCTTCCTTGCCTCCTTGTTGCATCATTCTCCCACGTTGGTTGCTCCTTGTTAACCCAATGCTAAGGAGAGAGAGAGAAGAATGAGTGAGATGAGATGGTGAAATAATGCCTCCACTTATCTTGTATTTATATGAGATGTTGAACTTGTGTGCCGCACATTTAGCTGCTGGTCGACCTTGACAATTTGTCAAGTAATTACAAATAAATTCATATCTCCATAAATACTTGTTGGAATGGGATGATCGTTAGATCAATCCTACACCTCTCGAGGAGAGGAATCTAGGAAAAATATCAGCTACCATAAATAAGATGACCCAAATAGAGTTTGGACCTAGTTGCTAATTTTAACACTCCCTCTCAACTAGGGAGAAGTCGATCTGCTACTCTGTCTGACTATCGGTACTATCTCTGCCATCAAATGCATTGCCCTGCACTACTCGGCTCTTCTCTGCTAAACTATGAAGAAGAAATGATCGAGGATGTATCATACCATCCTCCACTCACCCAAAGTTAGTCTACGAGTGTGTCATACCACTACCACTGATCCCAGATCAGTATCATTGATCCTAGATCAATAGAGGTCATCCTAGCATAGGGAGTATGGTAGATACAACGATGCGTCCATCGATAGTACTACTAATGGTCTTTAACCCCATTTCCCTACTCATTGATCAGATGAGAGGTACTTCCCATGAGTCCCAGACTGCATGGGTAGGATGCCTCGACAAGAGAATTAATCATCCCGTCCCAAAGTCGCCACGGGGTATCATAGGGTAAGGTTGAACCTTTCACCCTGTTGACCACTACATGTCAACGACCCATAGCAATGTCGTTCAACTATCATCATTAGCCTGAGCATCATGTTATATTGTAAACCCTTTCTGCATATGTAAATTGCAAATAATCTCAGCAAATCTGTGTCGTGTATGTAATTGCCTAGTTAAACCTAATTTTCTAGTGACGATCTACATTCTGGGAGGTTTTTTGTCTCACCGATCCATTTTCGAATGGTCAGCAAAGTTTTCCTTCAGCCTTACCCCAAAGTCGGAGTGGATTTTGTCACTGAGAT
>APFE031616295.1:0-19747 GCA_000404065.3 Pinus taeda
GATTTTCGGGGCTTCAACAGGAGGTTGAGGAAGAAAGAGAGGAAAACAACCTTAAAGTAAATCCACCCTTTCCTGAAAAACTAGCCCAACCACTCCAGCCTACCCCAGAAGAAACTAAACTTCTGAGAGAATTGAAAAACCTATGTGTAAAGATCCCCCTTCTCTATGCAATCAAAGATGTCCCTATTTACAATACATTGATTAAGGAGAAGTGCTTCAAGCATCTAGGAAGAAGGAAAAGGGATGCCCCTACCATTAATGTCATTGGGCAGTGGTCTAACTTAATGTTGGGGTAGGTAATATGTCCAAAATATTTAGACCCTAGAAGCCCTGTAGTAGATGTGCACATAAATGGCACCATTGTACCACACACTTTGATTGATCTTGGGGCTGCCGATGACTAAGGACACCATGCTCAAGCTCAACCTACAAGGGTCATTAAGGAAGACCACAACAGTTCTACAACTTGTAGACCGTTCCACAGTCACCCCTGAGGGAATTGTGGAGGATGTGATGGTCTCCATTAACTCCTGGGAGTACCCTTCAGATTTCCTAGTTCTACAACCTAAGGCTAAGCTTATTGGTTACCCTCTCATCCTTGAAAGGCCATGGTTGGCCACAAATGATGCTTACATTAGTTGTAGAGCTGGGAATATGACCATCAAGAATGGGCATATGTCCAAACATACCCTCCTACTCAACCTACCCTAGAGCATGATTTACCTTTATGGTTAGAGGAGGAGGAAGAAGACGAAGCTTATTCTGCCCAACTTTATGCTTTTGAAACAACCAAAGGAGGATGACAACAAGATGAGGATCGCTTAATTGAGCACTTGCTCCAAATTCCAACTCCTAGTTCACTGCCATTAGAAGATGAAGTAAAGGAAGCCCATAAAAATCATCCAATTAACTTATGCTTGGCCAATTCCAACCCACTTCATGTCAAAATCATAGAATTTGGCTCAGAGAAGACTTTGAACATTAACCCATCTCTTTCTGCTTTAGAAGAGGAAAAGCTACGCTACTTGTTGAGAGAGAACCTAGAAGCCTTCGGCTGGAGTTATAAAGAAATGAAGGGAGTACACCCCTCAATGTGTACTCACCACATATACATCAAAGAAGGTTGTAGGCTAGTCAAGCAACCACAAAGGAGGATGAATCCAGCTCTTAAAGACATAGTCAAAGAAGAACTGCAAAAACTGCTAGATGCAAGATTCATTTACCCTATCTCAGACAATGAGTGGGTCTCTCCTTTAGTGTTAGTTCCCAAGAAAAATGGTAAGTGGAGGATTTTTGTTGATTATAGGGAGTTGAAAAAAGCCACAAAGAAGGATCATTTTCCCCTACTCTTAATTGACCAAGTGCTAGATGGTCTGGCAGGGAAGAAATTCTTTTCTTTCCTAGATGGATTTAGTGGGTACAACCAAATCCAAATCTACCCAGAAGACCAGGATAAGACCACCTTCACTAGTCCTTGGGGTACTTTTGCCTATAGGGTCCTCCCTTTTGGCCTATGCAATGATGCTGCCACTTTCCAGAGAGCAGTCTTAAGTATTTTTGTTGAATTAGTACATGATGCTGTGGAAATCTATATGGATGATTTTACACCTTATGGTTGTGATTTCCAAGAAGCCCTAACTAACCTAGGCAAGGTATTACACAAATGCATTGAAATGAATCTGTCTCTCAGTCTAGAAAAGTGTGAATTTTTAATGACTGAAGGGACTGTGCTAAGTCATTCAATATCTAAGCAAGGACTGCAGGTGGACCCAAAGAAAATAGCAATCATCCAAAGGATCCCACCTCCACAAAAGCAGAGAGATGTCAAAAGTTTCTTAGGATTGGTTGGATACTACCGAAGATTCATAAAGGACTTCAGCAAGTTGGCCTCTCCTTTGTTTGGATTGTTGGCCAAGGATTATAAGTTTATATGGTCGAAGAGCTATTAAGAGGCCTTAGACACTCTAAAGGGTAAGTTAACTATTGCACCAATCCTTAGAGGCCCAAACTAGGCCCTCCATTTTCATATTCATGTTGATGCCTCACACAAAGCCATAGGAGCAGCCTTAGGTCAGGAAGAGGAGAAATTGCCCTGTGCCATATATTTTATCAGTAAGAAGCTATCAAAGGCTGAGCTAAACTATACTGTTACTGAAAAGGAACTCTTGGCTGTTGTGCATTCATTGAACAAATTTAAGCATTGCATTACAAGCTATCAAACATTTGTGCATAACGATCATGTTGCAATCAAATATCTAATGAACAAACCAGATGTGAATGTTAGAATCATAAGATGGTTGCTTCTAATACAGAAGTTGTATCTAACTATTGTTGATGAGCCTGGCAAGGAAAATGTTGTTGCCGACTTTCTATCTAGAATGAATCTGCCTGCAGGTGAAGAAGGAATGGTGAATGACTACTTACTATATGAGCATTTGTTTTTTATTTGAGTTATCTCCCCATCGTTTGCTGATATAGAAAATTATCTGCTATTAGTATAGTTCCCACTAAACTTGCCCTCCAAAGAAAAGAGCAAGAAAGTCAGAAAGAGCACCCCCTTCTCTTGGATTGGGGGCAATTTGTTCAAACTTGGCCCAGATCAAATCTTAAGAAGGTATGTAAGGGAAGAGGAAGTCTTCGACATCCTTTTGAACTGTCATGATGGGCCTTGTGGAGGTCACTTTGTAGCAAAGAGGACAACATCCATAGTGTTGCAAATAGGATATTATTGGCCAACTCTTCATCAGGATCTGAAAAAGTATATTAGTCAGTGTGATCGGTGCCAGAGGATGGGAAAGCATACTCCAAGAGATGAAATATCCCTACAACCTCAAGTGACTTTCCAGCCATTTGACAAGTGAGGCATGGACTTCATTGGGCCTATGAACCCTCCTTCAAAGAAAAAATAGCACCTCATTGTGTCACTGATTATTTGACTAAGTGGGCTGAACCCAAAGCAGTTAAGGAAGCAACAAAAGAGAATGTGGCTGAATTCCTAAGGGAGTATATTCTACAAATTTGGGTGGCCTAGAGAGCTAGTCACAGACCAAGGCAACCAGTTTACCTCCAACATGTTTGAAGAAATGTTCAACCATCACAAAATCAAGCATAGGACCTCCACTCCTTATCATCCACAAGCTAATGGGAAGTGGAGGTGACCAATAGGGCACTGGAGAACATATTAACCAAGGTAGTGAGAAGCAGCAGGAAGGATTAGGAAACGAGACTAGTTGAGGCCACTTGGGCCTATAATACAACATGGAAGACCACCACTATATTTACACCCTATGAGTTGGTTTATGTTAAAAAGGTTGCGTTTTCCATTGAATTTGAATATAACACATTGAGGATGGCAGCCCAACTAGATTTAGATCTCATTCATGCACATAAAGAAAGGTTGTTACATTTGAATGGCTTGGATGAATTCAGTATGCAGGCCCTCCTACGTACAGAAATAGTTCAACTTCAGAGGAATATATGGCATGACTAGCACATCAAGGAGAAGCAATTTCAAGAAGGAGACTGGGCATTGTTATATGATTCCAACTTTAAAGACTTCAAGGGAAAGCTAAGGACAAGATGGCTCGAATCTTATGTGCTGGAAAGATTCCATGACAATGGTTCAGTGAAAATCAGAACTATTGATGAAGAAGCCATTCCATTGCTAGTTAATGGACATTGATTGAAAACGTACAAGAGGCCTTTTTCAAAACAAGAGTTCATTGACAGTATCAATAAGACAGTGATGATGGTAGAGAAAGTTCTAGCTCCTCCCTCATCAGGCCACAAAAAATGGAAAAAGAAAAAAGAATAAGGATTCAGGTGAAAACCTCCATGAGGCACCTGATTCCCATCTTTGGGTTGAAAACCTCATAAGGTGGCCCAAGGATGGGAAAAATGAAAAAGAGTAAGAAGATCCCTGGGTGAAATCCTTCCTTGATCCGCCCAGGGTAGATATCTAGGCTGAAAACCTCTCTGAGGCAGCCTAGGTGTTTCTTTAATATCTATATATATATATAAAACTAAGAAAAAAAACATAATTGTTATTTGCAGATGGGTGAAGAAGACAAGAAAGGAGAAAAGAGGAGATCTATAGGGAACCCTGCCTCACATATATTCATCTCCTCCACTCCTTACCATGCATCCCTCCATCAATTCTATTGTTTTTCACTTCATTTCTTCAATTCAGGTGAAGATGGTGTTTTCTAACAGAATCGCCTCAACCATTACCGTCATCCTGCATCCACATACACTCCTACTCCCTCTATCCATTCATTACAACATCCTCACAACACCAACCAACAACATGATCAATAAATTATAAGGGATACACAAAACATTTCCAAGTGGTAATCTAAGAGCTACACAACAGTAGCAACATCAAATCCAATAGCTCCATAGCAGCAACAACATCAGATCGAAGAGCTCCACAGCAGTAGAAACAACATCAAATCTTCAAACATAGACACCTGCAAAAGCTAATAAACCATCAACATGCAGTAGAGGAGGAGGAAGACTGAACATCAACAACGCCTCTGATCTTTGACAATTGCAGTGTGGCATCAAGACCATAGGTAAGTATCCCACTCACTCATTCATATGCATCATTTGATCAAAAGTTGTAAAGTTTAAGAGGTAGTTGGTTTATAAGCGAAAAGGTGGAAAAAATGAAATTCTTTAATAAGGCAAAAGAGAATGCAAGAGTCCATAGATACAATATTGTTATGGAAACCATTTGAGAATGCTCGAAGAACTAAGATTTGGGGTAGAAACACCAGCACACCAAAGACTCAGCATACCCCATTTCTTGATGAAATCACTCAGAGACTCCAGCAGCAAAGTAAAGGAAGGAAATTCCCAACAGTTAGTTCACCATAGGTTGATCAGGATCCTCATTGAGGATGCCCTCTGAAACCATAGGATCCCTATAAAATGGCCAGTCATCAGATACTCACCAGCAGAGTCTGACATCGAAACCATCATCTATGATGTTAGTCCTTCTGTCATTGAGGAGGAGGAAAAACAAGAAGAAGATACAGAGGTAGATGGGATGAGATGAATAAAGAAGAAACTAATACAGAGGAACATGCTGAAACACAAGGAGTATGATGCTAAAACAAAAGAAGAAACTAATGGAGATGAGAAAGAACAATGAAAGGAAGAAGACAAGAAAAACAGAGAGGATAGCTATAGGAAAAGGAAAACTAGCTAGCGTGTATGGCCAGCCTCTCATTGGAGGCCATACTATGTAGAATGCCAGCTAAATCCTATACTCCTTACCCCATAGAACAATGGCTGCGATTTCATATTAAAACACTAGCACAAAGGGGCACCATGCCATTTCAGGACTGCAGACAGATTATTGATCTTTGTGATCAAAGTGCACTAGAGGATATAGCAAAAATGGCTAAGTTTTTCTTGCACAATATGGCCCTCACATACATGAATATTCAGGATCCTAATGCAGAGCTAGAATATTTGCAATTAATGGTATTGGCATCATGGATGAACGATGAGCAAGAAATTTCACATTTTGAAAATATGTTTAGGCTACTAACGTATGATAATACACATGTCTGCTAAAGGAAATGGAACACATTGCCACACAGCTTGAAGATCAGATAATATCACTCCCCTCAAAGGTTGAGAGAGGCACTTAATAGGACACCTATGTATAAGCAATCAATGCAAAGGTTGAAGGTCAATTTAACGGCCTAAAAATCAGTCCACCACCACTCCTAGGTATGCTAGAAGGGAGAAAAGAAGAAGAGGAAAAGAGGCAATGGGAAGAAGTAGAAAGGAAAGTAGGCTTCTATCAACAAGAAGAAGAGACCACAACAGAAGCATGGGATGTTAGAGAGGCTACCGGAGCCATGAAGGACATGGACATTGACTAGGTTGCTCAGAGGATAAGAAAAACTTTCAGTAGGAGGGTCATGATAAGCCTCATCATTGAGAAATTATATGGCCCTTAATTGGCCTTAATTCACCTCCTAGCTTAGTCAAACCAACTATTCTATTGCATAATTTTGATTATATTTTTTTTATGAAATGAGTTAGAGTTGGATATTTGGCTTTGTGGTCTAATGTGCATGTAATGCAGGAATAAAGGGGTAAAAGCAAGGAAAAATGCAGGTATAAAGGATAAAAGCAAAGAACTATGGAAAAGACCTTGGAAAAGACTCAAATGGGACAAGGGAGAGTAACTATAGGAGGTAAATCCTCCTCATTTACTACCCCTCCATTCAAATATTCCACCATCAGCTTGGAGTGCACATAACCATCACTTTGAAGACTAAAAGATAGCCAAGCATGTGAAAAGGACATAAAACAATTTATCTTAAGTTGGGAGCTAAGCCTCCCTAATGAGAGGGAAGTCATTAGAGACTTCAGATGTATAAATAAAGAGGCTTAGGACCTCATTAGGATTTAGAATTCTATTGTAAAACTCTGTTTTATTTCTAAGTTGTAAAGACTTGTGATAGTTTTCTTTGTAATCCATGGTTTCTACAATAAGAATGAGTTCTATGTAAGCCAACTCCGAGTTAACTTCGAGGGCTGAAGCTCTTGGGTTAGGGCTCGACCCAAGTAGCCACAACCCCTCTTTACTATACATTTATGCTAGCATAGAGTTTTGTTCTGTTCATTTGTTTAAGTAGCTTCCTCATTCTGTTTACCTGCTTAAATAGCTTTTTGGTTTACTTGTTCATTTGCTTAAATAGATTCATGGTTTTTATTGTTTATTTTCTGAAGTAGAATTCTAGTTTTGTTCATCTGCATTGTGATTCAGTTTGCTTTCATTTATGCTTTCTTTCAGTTTGCAAGTTATTTAAAAGAAAAAGATCACTATCATGTTGTGTGCAAGTGTCTCGGCCTCATCTCCTCCCTTTGGGACCATGAATTGAGGAAGGGACCCTCCAGCAACCCCAAAAACACAGTCTCTGGTTCTCACATGGGCTATGTAGTTCATAGTTTGACACAGTTACTGGTTCACCATCAATGGTTCTCTCTGTCATTTTCATTTGAAACCGTTGCCAGCACGTTGCTCATCCATCGCTTCATCACTGTCCGATCACCAACAAACCTTCACGATCACCATCTAATTCACTATTTTATCCAACTGATGCCTTGCATGGAGTACACCACTCACTTCATGAACTTTAAGTCCCCATTTTCGATTTGCCTCTCCTGATCCAATGGTTGTCGCTTCACCTGATCGCCAATTAGCTTGGCTGATCTCCACCATTGATCAGCCCTACCTGATCCAACAGTTATCGTGCGATATCGCATGGATTTTTGTATGATTGTTATCCACCCAAGGGCATGCAATGGGAGTGGTTTCTCTATGCTACATGTTGCCCAGTTAGGCTAATCGCGCAAAATTTTAGAAAACCACTTATAGCTTTGAGGGCGCACGATAAATAACTTACCGCCCTCTAAACCCGCTCCGTCATTTCCGCATGTTTCTTTTGCTTGTGATCTAATCTCCACCGTCCATATGCTGATTAATCATGGTCGTCCATCTCTTGACTTAGGCCTCCATGATATAATCTTAGTCATCCATCTCCGGTTAAACCTGTTCATTCTTTTATTCACTCAACCACCACGATATAATCTCCACCATTCATCCTGTCAGTTAACACTGTTCACCCATCTATCCACGTAACCTCCTGCGATCCAATATCCACCATTCATTTGCCTTTCACTCGACTAATCCAATGGTTCTTATGCACTTTTTCTCCCTCACATCCTCCTTTGACCGATTTCAACCTTCGAGTGCTTTTTCCGTTTGAAACCCGATTTAGCCTAAGTTTCTTTGTTACGCCTTAGTCTATTTTCGATGCTCTTTACTTCCACAACTTAGATAATTAGCATTAGGTTAGTGTTGATCTTTCAATTCTGCTTAGCATAATTGTTTAATTGGTTAGTAGGTTATGGTGTAAGTTTAGAATTTTATGCTGTTTTCTTCATTACTGCAGTAGAGTAGCTCTCTTTTATAATAAGCTTTCTCCCATTCCATTAAATAATTAAGCTTCTTTTGACAAATAGTGACAACAGGCAGGACCTTCACTTCTACTTGTGCATATAGCACTGTCACCTCCAAGTTTGTATAAAGCCTAGGTTGATAAGTAAATTTGGTATCCCTGGGAGGTGCAGCATTATTGTTGCAATACCTAGGCTCATCAAGAAGGTTCTCTCTAAAGAAAAGTAAAGAAGCTCTAATTTTCTAGGGAAAAAGTGTCGAGGAGCTAAGTGCCGGAAGAAAGAGGTCCATGTGAGGGAAGTTATAGTGCAGAAAGAGAAAGGATTTGACTTATGCTTGGAGGATATCCTAGTCAAGAGTCTAGGGTTTGGCAGTTGTTAAAATAATTATATTCAATAAGAGAAAACTTACAAAGGGTTTTCCTCTCAATAGTAGAGAGGTTTTGTCCCTGGCACAGAGCCAGACTTTGTGTTCTTGTTATTTTGTTTTTGTAGCAGTTTGATGAAACAAACACATTAATGATAAGAAGAAGATAAATTTTCAAAGTGAATCACAAATTGTTATCAAGTGTGAAGAATATTAATAAACACCATTGCCCTCCATTCTTCAACATGTAGAGCAATAGAGTAGGTTTGTGTCTTGTGATTTTGATTAAAGCTTCATGAGCAGTCGTGTTCTACATTTTGAATATGAAATAATTTATCCCCTCCTCTAGTCTTGGAAACCATTTAGTTTGGTTCCTAAGACATCCTTCACCCATATGAATGAGAGTGTTTCAACTCTAATGGTACGTATAAGAACAAAGTACAACCCATAATCAACTAGGCAACATTGAACATAGTAAGGGTCCACTTGACGTTATCTAATTAAGGGGAGATCACATATTACTAAAAATGAGTAGTCATTTATAAGGGTAAATGGATAAAAAAAAATTCCTTAACCAATATGGGACAAATAAGAGAAACTTCCTTCTCTTATATTACCCCCTGGTTATCGTCCCCATAAAGTGAGACTATTCAACAAAAATAGTAAAAGTAGGAGGTATAACTATCACCTCAAAGGAAACAGGATGAGGAGAAGCATTAAATATCTCTACTAAAGGATCTCTTAAAAATGTCAATAATAAAATCTAAGTCATATTAGGAACAATGCCTATTTAATTCTAAACCAAAGATTAAGATTATTTAGGATGATGAAGTAATTTGGGTTCTTTATGTGGTGGCTTTGTTGGTTGACCACTAACCATTTTCACTTTAACAATGTGGTGGTTTTTTATGAGAAATAATCAATTTGATTTAAACAATGTAGTGGTTAGGATGACCACTAGCCAATTTGATTCAAACAATGTGGTGGTTGTGATTTATTTTTAACCAATTTTACATTATTAATTTACTCCCCCTACCTTGAAGGTGTAAGAGAGAATCGTTTTGTGAATATGCTCCCCCCTTGAGGTGTGGAGAGTCTCATCTTTAATTTTATTTTTTTAAAATAAAAAATAGTATCTATATTGTATAATATTTCACTTGGTTTTCAAGAAATAAATAAGGCATTGTAGAGCTAATTCATCATAATTTTCCAATCATATTCTCCTTTGCAATAGGAATACATGATTTTCCGGAGGAGAATATATCTAAGCAACAAAAATCCCATATATCTTTTCTTGATTATTTGTCATATGACCAAGAACACATGAGTACTTGACACTTTGTCTTCCTCAAGGCCATTGTTGGCTTAGAGGATCCTGACCGAAGTTCAGAGGTAATTGCACCAAACAAAACCCTACACTATTGGCCCTTTTGGCATCAACCCGCATATCATAGGATAAATTCTCACTCGAAGAAATATGGGGGGATGTTGGAACCAAGCTTCCACATTCAAAGATCAGCTTTTATCACCCTATATGTGCCTTTGCACAGACCTATAAGCCCCTAAGGCTTGGTATGACAACTTCACTTAAACAGAACTTAGACCTTTGCGAAGGTCTATGATAAGATTTTGCGTACCCCTAATAGACGAATCTCCCACTTACGCGCACCATAAAGCAACCCTATATTTGATTTCACATAGATCTATTTAAGATCTTAATAAACATAAGAAAACATATTATAATCCTCGCGTAAATACTTGACATGCATTATGATCAGTTAAAATACTTATCCAATAAAGTTGCGCATCAATACATCAATATTTCTTAAAGACATTTATTCCATCACAACATATATTGTAAACATAAATAACAAAATAAAATAGATAAGCACATGAATTTCTCCAACAGTATTCTTTATTGATATTCAATATGATGTTACAGACTCAAAACTATCCTACGTACTCAGCTACAGGGGTCCGCGCAGTCATCAACAGACTCTTCTCTAGGCCTCTGTGCACTTAGCTGCGGAGCCTTTTCCCTTCTCTACGACTCACTTTTGCGCTATCATATATTGACCCATTGCACCCATCTCTCCCTCCCTTAGACTCTCTAAGGGAGATCTATTTATAGTTTTTTACACACAATCCCATGGTACGCGGATCATGGATGGATCTCAAAGCCAATTCGTATTTACATAAACAAGGGTTTAAAACCCCCTTTTGACTTCTAACTATCTACACACTCTGTGTCCACAAATTGCAAATATTTTACATCTTTTTACCAAAATTTACATCAAAACTTGGGTTTTGAGCCCAAAATTGACCCAGGGGACCCCAACACAAAGGTCGTGACTTGCCTTTGAGTCACTCGATTGGTGCAGTGATCTTGTTACGAAGATCCTCTAGCTCCACCTGTACAACTGCAACCTCGGAAACCCTCTACATAATTGCCTGCTTATCCTCTTCGACGAGTTGTGCTATAGCTAGTCCTTCCATGACCAACTTGATTGTTTGTTGTGCTTGCTACAAGCCCATCAACTTCTCCTAAATTTTGTTCATGACCTGGTAGGATTTGTCTAACCAGGGCCCCAATCTAGCCTTAAGCAAGTCCTCCTTCTTCTGTGCTTCCTCAACCTGCGAGAGGAACTCATTCCCTTCCTGCAACTTGGCTAGGCATTGCGTTGGAGCAATAGAGCATGTCATTGCGCTGACTTCCTCGTACTGCTTCTGCAGCCTCCCTGGCTTCTATATTCAGCTTCTACAGGTTTGTTTCCTCCTGTGGAGTAGTTATTAGTTTCTACACAACTAATTTGCCACGTAGTCCTCCAACCCTGGCAGTGTAGTTTATAGTCTCGTGCTCCCTTAAAACTGTCTGGAGCATTAAGCCTGTCGTACCACCACATAGTCATTGCATGGGTCTCCCGAATATGGATTCAATCGGCTGCCATTCACCCTTCTCGGAAAAGTTTCTCCATTTAGCTTCACGAGCTGAATTATGCCTTCGTTTGTAATCTCCTTGATAATATATGGCCCAAACCAGTGCATCTGATATTTCCTTGGAAATTTAGTGAACTTGATATCATACAATAAGACCAAATCGCTTACCTTGAACTTGTGCAACTTGATTTTTCAATCATGCCATGATTTTTCATGCTCCTTTTGTACTTGTTAATGGAATCTAGCCAAGAATTTGTCTTCTTCAAGCTCCATCATCTTTACGAGCCATTCTTCCCAGGATTCGCGATCTGCCATACCTGTGAAAGTTGTTATGCGTAGACTAGGCATGATATATTCCATAGGCATCACAGATTCTACGCCATAGACCAATCGAAAGGTGTCTTTCCTATCACTGTTTAGAAAGCATTCATGTACACCCATAGTACTGCAGGTACTTGCACATCCCAATCTTTCCGATGCGCGTTGCAAATCTTCATCAACATGTTCTGCAAAATCTTATTAAAGGCCTCAAATGTTCCATTATCCTGAGGATGATATAGTGTGCTCTTCTAAGGATAGACCTAGAACTCCTCAGTCAATGCATTGATTGTCTCATTTAGGAAGTGTGTGCCTTGATCACTCATCAACACTTTTGGGCAGATATATTTGATTAACCATAATAAAAAAAAAATTGTTGTTGTAGCCCCTATGCAATATCTGGTTGTGCCTTAGCCCATCTGGTTAAATACTCTATTGCGTGATGATATATCACACACTTGCCTTCATTCCTAGGGGCTGAGTCAGTCCAATGAAATCAATTTCCCATTTTTCAAATGGCTACAACGATACTTGAGGATTTAGTGGCAACTCATCCTGTTGGAAATACTGAGAGGGGGGTTGAATTAGTATTCCTTTTGAATTGTTACTTTTACCAGTTAGATCACTTATATTTAGAACACAAAATGAACAATAGGAATAAATTCTTTTATAATCTTTACAATGAATCAAGTACAATGTATATAGGGCTCCAACCCTAGATGAAGACACCAATCTTCAAAGTCTCAGGCTCCAACCTATTGCCAAGCACCAACTTGGACTTTTTGTGAGGCTCCAACCTCTAGGGAACCAACCCTGTCTTGTCAAAGCACCAACCTTGGGTTTAGAAGCACCAACTCCAGGGACATCAATCCTTCCAATTTTGAGGCACCAACCACAAGGGCTCCGACCCTAGCTTATCAAGGCACCAACCTTGGATTTAGGAGCACCAACTCCAAGGACACCAATCCTTCCAATTCTGAGGCACCAACCCCAAGGGATCCAACCCTATGCTATATATTGTCTAGATATGTTTGGTAGTAATTCTCTGCTCCCAAAATCTTCTTCACTAAATTTTTTCTATCTACAATTTCACTGCTACATCAATGACAACCTGTCTTCATATGAAGGATCTTCACAACTCTTCATATTGCCCAAATGGGGTCTACAAAGTTACCTCATGATGATTTCAAATAGGAATCATGATCTCCAATAATGTTTCCAAGATTTTTCTGAAGCTTTCCAATAAGATATCTATGTTGAGCCTCAATGTATGCACAAAAGCAATTCTCTGTTTTCAAGCCTCTGTTCTTATTGTCGCAATAACTGCTTTAGGAGTGATTTTCACGGTATCTAACTTCCAAGGAACAAACTCACAAATACTTCAACATTGGTGTTGTCTACTGCTCCCTTCAACTAATGACTGATGAAATCTTACTTGGCTGGTTCGAGGTCAAACAGATCTTCACAAAAAGATTGTTCTTCAGGTTGAAGTTCACACTTCTTCTAATCCATCACCGGTCCGAGCCTTTCAAAGATTAACCCATTGAACAAAATTTCTCGACCTTTGGCTTTCTTCTTTCCTGCTGGACCTTCGTGTTGAAAATGCAATAAGATGATGGTGCTTAGTGAAAAGAAGTCGCCTTCACTAAGTGGGCCTGCAGGCTGTTTTTGGCGCAAAGTCTATTTTTAGACTATGTCTATTTTTAGACATATGAGTTGCAGGATGATATTTGTGGATGATTGGTCATGTTGGTAAAAATAGATGGACCTTTATTTTTAGACATATGGGCGGAGTCTATTTTTAAACTGCCAGGCTAAAAATAGAACAGCCGAATATTATTAGCTCTTAATAATATTTGGACTATAAACATTATATTATTCTCTTGGAGCACTTCAGTTCGAGCTACAGATGTGGCACATGCAACTGCCAGAAGGAAATACACTTTTCTTATGGGTTACTTGAGCTATTGCATGGACTTCAGTTAGAACTAAAGTGATTGAGTTTGATGGAGTTGAATGAGGAGTTGATGGAGTTGTGTTCATTTTGACTTAGTTGAACTAGTTGTATTTAGTCTAACTAAAAAATACACTAGTGATGAGTGGTGTGAATTAGTTATTAATTAACTCATGAATCAACTGAGGAATACATCAGTTAACTCAGTGCGTGGACAGTTCAGTGGAGACAAGTGTTAGAGATGAGTGAAAGGGCAAGACAGCTGTTAGTTGTGACTATAGTTGTGCATGAGATTTGCACAATCAATGGATTGAGATTTCCAATAAGGATTGCACAGTGGAGGCAGGCAAGCAACGGAGGAGATTTGAGCCAGTGATTGATTCAGATCTAAGCTAGTTTGTGTGTAAAGGTGGAGATAGTGTTGAGTACTTGTGAGGAGTATTGTACTATGTATTGTTACATGTTCTCAATCAATATAATATACAGATAGTTGGGGGTTTTCAGCTGCATGCTTTCCCCGTGATATACTGTGTTGATATGTGTGATTGATGCTTCAATGTGCGCATGCGATTGTTTCTTAATTCCGAAAAATTGATGATCAACGTAGAGGAGGTTATGTATTATGCATGATTCTGCAAATAGTGTATAATCAGGATAATCTCTGTGAATAAGTGTCATATTATTCAAAATTTCTACATGGTATCAGAGCTCTCTGATTTGTAGAACAGGTTCTACATGGTATCAGAGCGTAATTGATCATCGGATCTATTATTCAAAAAGTGTTTACATTTTATTTCTTCAGGCAGAATCTGTAATCTGGCCAGGTAGCCTCTGGATTCATTCTTATTTTGAAAGGTGAGATATCCGGTGAATGCCCATACAGTCGATCTCTGTACGAGAAATACTTTTTTCTCACGAATTTTAGATTAGAAGCGGTGGAGTTTTGAGCTGGTGGAATTCGAATTTGCAGCAGTGTTTTCTTGGTGTCAAAGTTGAAATGTCTTTCAACGGATTGTGATTGGAGTATGCACTTGAGGGCAGCTCAAACTATATTGCATGGAATGATAGGATGGAGGTAGTGTTAGATGATAATGGGTTGAAGGAGTTCATAGATGCGGATGTCCCAAAACCTACTGATGCTGCTCAAGTTGGGGATTGGCAAAAGAAGACATTAAAGTGTTGAAGGATTCTATTGGAGGGCATGAGGGATCACATTGTGTCCAGCCTCCATGGAAAGGCTTCTCCATACTTGATATGGAAAGCGTTGACAGATCCATTCCAAAGCAAGAGCGACCAAAGGAAGTTGGCGCTCAAGGATAAACTCAGAAACATAAAGTCTGAGAAAGGCGACAGTATGCCGAAGTATCTCACGAAGTTCACCCAATGTCGGGATGAGCTGGTAAGTATGGGGGTGACTGTTGATGATGAGGATTTGGTGATCTTAGCTCTCCTTGGTTTTCCGAAGAGTTGGCATTCCTATAAGGACTCTGTCAATGGTTGGGAGAAATTGCCAGGATGGGAGAGACTTTGGTCGGATCTTGTGCAAGAGGAGATCAAGCGGAATACCAGGGACAGATCTTCATCAAAGGCATATGATGAAGAAAATTATGCTTTGGCTGCCAAAGCAAAGAAGGGGAAGAACAAGAAAGCTTCTCATTTCGGTGCGAAAGGCAAGAAGCAGGACACGTCCAAGGTGAAGTGCTTTCACTATCACCAACACGGACACTATGCCGAAAATTGTCCGCAGAAGAAGAAAAATAAGCAAGCTGATGGATCTTCAGCAGGAGAGGCCTTAGCCTCAAAGTTTGAGCTGAATTTTTCGCTGATCGCATGCTTGGCATCAAGTGTGATGGGATCAGTATGGTTCTTGGACAGTGGTGCGTCTTTTCACATGACAGGAGATCGAGATTTGTTTTCTAATCTAAATGAGAAAGATCTTGGAGTGCACATCGAGATGGGCGATGATGGTAGATACAGTGCGATCGGTATCAGTACCATTTCCTTTGAGAGGGAGTCTGGTAAACCCTTCGTATTGAAGGAAGTGATGCATGTTGCAGGATTGAAGAAGAATCTTATCTCTGTGGCGATGTTAGAAGACAAGGGATATGATGTTGTTTTCAGTGAGGGAAAGGCTTTCCTGTGCAGTAAGACAACTAAAGAAACCCGGAAGATAGGGGTTCGAGTCAAGAACCTTTATCAATTGCATGTAGATGGCTGCAAAGCAATGGCATGCAAGGCAAAAGGAGTGGTGGGCTGGGATGATGGCGAGCTATGGCACCGGAGATTGGGCCACCTTCACCATGGAGCCTTGAAGATACTGCAGCAGATTTCTACTGGGCTTCCTAAATGCACTCTTGCGTAGTCAGATCAGTGCAAGGGGTTTACTTTGGGAAAATTTGTGAAATCCACCTTTCACGAGAAGGATAGTCGCGCCACGATGATCCTTGAGAGAATTCACACAGACGTGTGTGGACCTTTATCAGTAGCTTCGACAGCAAAGCATAGGTACTATGTGATCTTTGTTGATGATTTCTCCTGAAAGTGCTGGATCTTCTTCATGCAGAAGAAGATCGAGACATACTCAAAGTTTTGTGAGTTCAAAGTACCGGTTGAGAAGGAATCAGGGAAGAAGGTGAAGGCTCTTAGGAGCGACAATGGTGGTGAATTAATCTCCGGCGAGTTCAAGGACTTCTGTAGCGCAGAAGGGATTCAAAGAGAGGTCATAGCTCCCCATAACCCACAATAGAACGGGGTTGCTGAGCGGAAGAACAGAACGATTATGGGTGCTGCACAGGCGATGTTGCATCATGAGGGCCCACCCCTTCACTTGTGGGCGGAGGCATGCAATACTGTAGTATATGTGCATAATCGTTGTCCTCATAAGATACTTAGCATGAGTACACCCGAGGAGGCTTATTCTGGTAAGAGGCCTGATATTTCCCATTTGAGGATTTTTGGTTCTCCTGTTTACATGCATGTGACGAAGGATGCCAAGAAGAAGCTAGAGCCAACCGCAGAGGTCGGGATATTTGTGGGGTACACTGATACGCCCCACAACTATCGTGTGTATTTTCCAGACAGTCACAAGACTGTTGTGCGACGAGATATAAAATTTTAGGAGGAGAAAGCCATGAAGTGTTCGCTTGAGAGGGAGCCACACTTGCATGTAGATGAGGAGCGATTAGTTCCTAAGGATGAGCTTCAAGACGTGGATCAACCACAAGATGAAGTTCATGGAGTGGAAGAGACCACTCATGTAGTGCCAACCATCAGAGGGCGAAAGCGCATTACGAAAGTTGAGCGACTGGCTCAAGATGCAGAGAAGGTTGTAGGACCACCTACAACACAACGCAGACAGATACAGTCACCTAATCGGTACACTTTATACATGGCTCTTGTGAGAAAATGTGTCGTGACTGAGCAATCCTCTTTCGAGGAAGCTGTGGAGGATCCCGCATGGGTAGATGCCTTGGTGGAAGAGTATGATTCGATTGTCAAAAACAGTGCATGGGAGATTGTCCCAAGACCGGAGGGGATGTTAGTGGTGGGTTCGATATGGATCTACAAAGTGAAGCAGGTAGCTGACGGGAGTGTGGAGAAGTACAAGGCAAGATTTGTTGCCCGAGGCTTCTCACAGATAGAGGGGATCAATTATGAGGAGACCTTTGCACCTGTTGCAAGGTATTCTTCCATACGGAAGATTCTTGCTCTCTCAGCGTAGATGGGGTGGCACATTCATCAGATGGATGTGAAGATTGCATTCCTCAACAGAGTCATTGAGGAGGAGGTGTACATAGAGCAGCCTGAACATTTCGAGATCTTCAGCAGCGATTCACATGTGTGCAGGCTCAAGAGAACGTTGTATGGGTTGAAACAAGCACCTCATGCTTGGTACACACGGATAGACAATTATTTCACCGGACTTGGATTCTCCAAGAGTGAGGCGGATCCTAACCTATACAGATTGTGGTGGAGGGTAATTTGCTTATCATTGTACTTTATGTAGATGACTTGATTCTAACGGGAGATGAGCTGTTGATACTTTCATGCAAGGAGGATCTTGCTCGAGAGTTTGAGATGAAGGACTTGGGCCTCCTTCATTATTTCCTAGGATTGGAAATTTGGAAGCACAGTGATGGACTATTTGTTTCTTAGGGTAAGTATGCCCGGGAGATACTGGAGAAGTTCAACATGCATGGTTGCAAGCCTGTTGATACTCCTCTTCCTGGAGGTTGGAGGAAGGAGGATGCTACTTCAGCGGAGGTAGTGGATGCCATTGTTTATCGATAGTTGGTGGGGTTGCTTATGTATCTGGTCAATACACAACCCGAGTATATGCTATGCTATTAACCATCTTTCACAAGCTATGGTTAAGCCAACCAAGCTCTTCTGGAAGGCAGACAACCATGTATTTCGTTATCTCAGAGGCACATCGGGATATGGATTGTGGTACAGACAGGAGGATGAGGTGAAGCTATGTGGCTTCACAGATGCAGATTGGGCAGGGAGCCCAACGGACAGAAAGAGCACATCTGGAGGGATCTTCAGTATCAGGTCGACAACAATTTCTTGGTACAGCAGGAAGCAGAGATCCGTGGCACTCAGTTCAGTAGAGGCCGAGTATATGGCAGCAAGTTTGGCTACATGCGAGGCTATATGGATGAGGAAGATCCTGGTCGGGTTGTTCGGGTCACACTTGGAGCCTATTGTGATTTACTGTGATAACTAGAGCTGCATTAAACTCTCAGATAATCCAGTATTTCATGATAGATCCAAGCACATCGACATCAGGTACCATCATATCAGAGATTGTGTGCAGCGGAGAATCATGTTACTTTCATATATTCCCACGGAGGATCGGGATGTTGATATCTTGACAAAGGCGCTCACCAGGAGCATATTCGAATACCACAGAGACAAGATAGGGGTTGCAGATAATCCATATCTTTTTGAGAGGGAGTGTTGAAAATGCAACAAGATGATGGAGCTTAGTGAAAAGAAGTCGCCTTCACTAAGTGGGCCCGCAAGCTATTTTTGGCGCAAAGTCTATTTTTAGACTATGTCTATTTTTAGACATATGGATCATGGTATATGAGTTGCAGGATGCTATTTGTGGATGATTAGTCATGTTGGTAAAAATAGATGGACCTCTATTTTTAGACATATGGGCGGAGTCTATTTTTAGACTACCAGGCTAAAAATAGAACAGTCGAATATTATTAGCTCTTAATAATATTTGAACTATAAACATTATCTTATTCTCTTGGAGCACTTCAGTTCGAGCTACAGATGTGGCACATGCAACTGCCAGAAGGAAATATGCTTTTCTTATGGGTTACTTGAGCTATTGCATGAAGGACTTCAGTTAGAACTCAAGTGATTGAGTTTGGTGGAGTTGAATGAGGAGTTGATGGAGTTGTGTTTAGTTTGACTTAGTTAAACTAGTTGTGTTCAGTCTAACTAACAAATACACTAGTGATGAGTGGTTTGAATTAGTTATTAATTAATTCACTAATTATTAACTCATGAATCAACTGAGGAATACATCAGTTAACTCAGTGCATGGACAGTTCAGTGGAGACAAGTGTTAGAGATAAGTGGAAGGGCAAGGCAGCTGTCAGTTGTGACTATAGTTGTGCATGAGATTTGCACAATCAGTGGATTGAGATTGCCAATAAGGATTGCGCAGTGGAGGCAGGCAAGCAGCGGAGGAGATTTGAGCCAGTGATTGATTCAGATCTGAGCTAGTTTGTGTGTAATAGGTGGAGATAGTGTTGAATACTTGTGAGGAGTAGTGTACTATGTATTGTTACATGTTCTCAATCAATATAATATACAGATAGTTGGGGGTTTTTAGCTGCATGCTTTCCCCGTGATATACTGTGTTGATATGTGTGATTGATGCTTCAATGTGTACATGCGATTGTTTCTTAACTCCACAAAATTGATGATCAACATAGACGAGGTTATGTATTGTGCATGATTATGCAAATAGTGTATAATCAGGATAATCTCTGTGAATAAGTGTCATATTATTCAAAATTTCTACACTTCGACTTCCTTCCTTCCCACTCGACCTTTAGCTTTCTCTGTTTCTTCGAGTTCATGAGTTGTGAACTGTTACTTCTTCTCACTATAATCAATGCCTGAATGAGCTACCTCAGGTGAAGCATTTCAACTTTTATATA
>APFE031616299.1:0-10241 GCA_000404065.3 Pinus taeda
TACAAATTGTTGACATGAATCTATTCTAATAAACAAACCCTTATCACTGCTTCTGCTTAGGAGTTGTAGAATAAAAAAAGGTTAGATAAATCAGATGCAATGGTATGCAGCTACAAGACAATACAAGAAAGCATTTATAGGATTGGAATAAGCATCAATATTACCTTGTTATGTCATATACAAGCAATCCCCAACAACTCCTTTGTTATAAGATCCTGTAATTGACTGAAAACACTTTTGTCCTACCTTAAGGATATAAACAAACATATACAAACATCATAGAATACTCGCTGTAGATTTCAAGTGTATGGAGCATAGAAATGCTATTTATGATAATGTAAACATCTTTTTCGCTAGAAAAAAGTATGTTGGTTTTTTGTTTTCTTTTTTATGGTTCTGGTTTTTTTTTTTTTAAAAGAGCTTACCATTCAAGACCCTTTGAATGGAATTCCATTTGATGATCCCATTTCCCAACATGCCCACAGAAACACTGACCTGCCTAAAACGAAAAATATAAACCAATTACATTAAGGCCTTGGCAAATTCTCTTGGTACAAATCAAGGAGCCCCTCTCTTAGGAATAAACCCCACCACCAGGAACAAAAGTGGCACTCTAATCTACCTACGCTGCAATTGTTGCTCATACATGGGCATCCACCTCAATTACCACTTTGTTTCTTTTAGAGTATGATTGGGAACAAGTTACAAACAACAACCAATTCAAGAGTTGTGTATAGTAGGACAAGATGACTTATGGATAAGATTTAAAAGTCTGGTAATGGATGACAAGGAAATAGCATCCTCCACCCTATCCAAAATAGGTGTTTTCAACATGGGTGGAGTTGAAAAAAGCTCTGCTCCCCAAGAGAGTCCATAATTACAAAGCAGTGCAGCTACACTTTGAGAAAGATCTCATTCTCTCGTTAGCAATTACCCATAATTTGTCGATCATAAATCTCCGCAATAAGACTAACTCATTGAAGTTTGGGTTATAAGCTTTTGAGTAACCTTTACTCGTGGTGCCTTCTCAACAAATGGAGTTGGCAGCTGGTGAGCTTATCTCGCATGCTGGATAAAGGTCTGTTGTTTCTGTGCGTGACTGGATGAGGAGGGAAGAATATATGGGGGTGTCTCTGAGCTGGAAACTGAGAGATTTTTTATGACTTCTTTTAAATATGGATCCATAGGCAACAATCAAGTTTCTCCTAGCTTCCTAGACATTTATATGGGCCAGATACAGTTTGACAACCTGAGAAAATAGAGAACAGTGCATGCCTTTCCAATTCCAACCGCCACAACAATTAGAATTTTCATAATTACATAACTGTTACATACATGCATTACATGATTACATAACAAAAAATAAATAAAATGTATGGGGTACAACAAGATTTACAATGCCATTTCTCCTCAAATATGAGCACTAAGACACCTAGACTGCATGCAGTCCTTGCGTGCCTCTTTTCTTTTTATTTATTTATTTATTATTATTTTTTCTAATTTTTAAATTGAATTATCATTTATGTGGCGTTCGTTACTTTAATGATACAAATAAATAAAGAAATAACACATTAATTACGTCGTAAGGCGTTTCCCTTTGAAATGAACTCCCCCAAATGCTTTTTTGTCCTCATCGTAGCCATTAGATCTTTTGTTAGATGATTGAACAAAAGTCTTAAAACATTAAAAACATTTCACCTTCCACTTTACATCTGTGCGCCCAGGTCAAGTTGGGTTGAAGACACATAATTATGGCTTGCTCATGGCACCCTCCCACCATTACGCTGCCATTGAGATGCCCCCGGCTGGCAAAGTGACAGCACCAGCGTCCACATGGGCACCGAACAAGCCCCCTAGCCGAGCCCCTTCTGTTATCAATCCCCCCGTGGCATCCACATCTCTGCAGCCTACGGCCAGCACGGTGGTTCCATCCCAATACACTCCAGCTGACCCCCACTGGCCAGAACCCCATGAGCAGTCATTCCACCCTCGATTCACCTGGTGACACCGTACCTCAGCACTTGTTCAATCCCAAATCCATTGAGTTACTCCAGGCATCACCAAGCAATCTGTCCGCTCTTTCCTCAGCATCCCACGTAGTTAGGTTCACTGCTTCCCCCTTCGAATTCACAGCCCACCTCTGTCGAGCCACCAAGAGGCCTAAAACACCAGTCCACATAGCAAAATCTGTGAGCCCATTTTACTAAAAAATATTTCGAGCTTCGAAAATTTCTCTCTCCAAGATTGATACCCTGTGTAAAGGATCAGAGAACAACTATGAATCAGTAAAGAGCCGAGGCCCCAATATGAAAGACTACGACTTTTTTTAATATTCTATTTTATTTGCACCGAGCCAGTTCCAGGTCTCATACAGGTGTGGGACTCTTAAGTATCTTGAAGCTCAGTAGCTTGAGGAAGCTCATGCCGTTGATTTGGGTGAGTTCATATTTCTATACCATTGCACATTTCTCGTTAATTTTAAAAACTTAAAACCTTCCCTGCGGTGGCTAGGCACAACTTTATTTTTTTCTTGAAAACTTTTAATTTCAAATTCTCATTGCACCTTCGACTCTCTAAATTATCGGTTACGCTATATTTTGAATGGTGTTATAAACCAGTGCTTTCTGGTTAAAGGGATATTTAATGATGTCAGAGATCTGAAATTTAGGTTTTGACTTTGGTTTTAAACACAACACGCAACCGATATAACATAGTCATATGCACTGCATCTATTTTTTGTGGTTTCTCTATGGTTAGGATTTGTTGGTGATCACTTGTGGTCTGGTAAGAATTGAAAGAAAGCTTGGTTGCTAATGCCCGAGCCCACTAGAAAGGGAATGCTTTTCACTATAACAAAATTTTACATCCAATTCTGAAACACCTAAACTGAAAACAGTACAACATTGTTTGTGACCTCGAAATTTGAATGATCTCTTCCACAAGTTGCATTTGATTGTTTACGCTCACATATAACTCAATCATACAAGTGCTTAAGCATTTTGGAATATTTTTCCATTCCATAAATGATTGATAGTTTCCATTGATATTAAGTTCAAATTTAAAGGCATGTTTGAATTGGTTCTCATAATTTGCTTGGTAATGAAGTAAAAACCTGATTGGCATAAAAATAAATTTAATTACGCCGTAAGGAATGAACTCCCCCAAATTCTTTTCTGTCGTAATCGTAGAGATTAGATATTTTGTTAGACGATTGAACAAAAATCAGCCGTCTATTTAATAAAAAATATTTTAAAACATTAAAAAATGTTTCACCTTCCACTTTACATCTGTGCGCCCAGGTCAGGTTGGGTTGAAGACACATAATTACGGCCTATTGGGGACTGACGGTAGAGAAGAAATAAATAATGAGGTGAGGCAAGGGGATTTAAGAACCAAGTAGAATCTGCTTTTGAAGGGCCGAGCGAAGCATGGTGAAAAAAAATCAGGGGCTTTATGGGAGCCCAAAGGCAGCCTCTTCGGCTGGGTCTTCAACAAGAGCAATGCCAGATATTGGCTGCCATCCGGCCCCCTGATCCTTCCCCTGACTCTTCTTCCCCTGGCCAAAGGTCACAGGATCGATTCTCTATTCCCTCTATCCTACATCACTCCCGCCTGGCTCCAGCTTCTGCATATCTCAGCTCTGGGGAACTTGGGGTCTTACTAGGAGCTTTTTGCAGGGCGAATCCTTGTTAAAAATCGAGTGAACGCCCTAATTTTTGAGGTTTCCATGGCTTCCGGGATCGTGCACGCTAGTCTTTATGTGGACTTTGTGGCGATGCCTTATTTTACAGGCCTGGATGCCTTTATGTCTTCGTCCCTCTCTGGGATTTGCACGTCCTGTATTTGTAGGAGGGAGCCCCTTGTACCAGGAGGGACCTTTTGGCCTGGGGCCTGGTCATATGGGAGCTCCGTTGTGGCATCAGTATTGTTGCTCCGTCTGGGTTTTGGGTTCTTGAAATATAATTCGAAATGGAATAGATTTATCAGAGAGATTTTGAATTTTGTGGGACTGGTAATGCAATTGATGGGGTGGATGGTGACTGTGTGGGAGGTGATGCAGCTGTTAAATGTAATAATTCCTTCAGGGCAGCAAGGGGTGCCATATCCATTTGTGATTTTCCCTCTCGCCTTCATGCTCATGTTTGTTTTCTCCAAAATGATTTGGGTGACCATCAAAGCTAATAACAAGAATGCCATCTGAACCTGGTAAGGGAAATTTCTCATAATTGTGTGCCTGGTTAGAGAATCCTGGGAGAAAGAAGCACAATGACAAAGAAATCAATTCATTGTATTACAAATTTAATATAATTTTATATTACATTGTATTGCAAATTTAATTATATGTGACATTGATTACTGTCATATGGATACCCAGTTTTTGTTCGCGTTTCACGTGAATTCATTCCTTTACCTTCACCTTCAACTACAAAATTTCAATCCAGATGTGAAGGTGTTTAAACAAGTTCAATGGACATTTAAGAGTACTTGCATTCCATTTCGTAGCCACTTTAACCCCCAAATATGCTTTTCGACATGGCTTCCTCAAATTAAAACTCAAATACATCGACTCTTGCTTTCAAAAAAGCCCATAAAAGCTCATTCACATTTCAATATTCTTCCACACACTATGCCTTACGGCGTTTCCTTTGCAACATTAAGTGCAAATGCTAGTTTATATATTTTCTCTTGAAAAATAGTTTACAGTAAAAATGTAGAGACCGTTGAACCCTAGGGTGTAGGGTTAACTAGAAAAGTCAACTATAAATGCATGCATGTAATCAATCCTTTCAAACTCGAACAAAGAGAGACTGGAGATCATAGCTACTAACAATTCTTTTAAGTGGGTATGCCAGGAACGGGTCACCACCGTGACTAAGAATCTAGAACAACAATTAATTTCATGTAAGAACTATCAGAGGAAAGTTACAAACATTGTATTTGATGAAACATATTCCTTAAATTACAACAACATTCCTCAAATAACCATAAAGAACAGGTGAAACCAAAGGTATCACATTCAGAAGATATACATTTCTTCAAAAATGTCAATTATAAGATAGAAGATTAGATGGTGGAAAAGCCCCATTAGCGAAATTCCTACAGTCATTCGCGAGTTCCTAATGGCCATTGGGCGGGTCTATGGAAGAACTTGGTTTTCTTCAAGGAACGTGAAATCATTATTTTGGAGGCTCCCCGCTGATAGGAAAACTTGCGATGGAAAACGTGAGGGTTAGTCAAAACCCCAACCCTGAAATGGGTGATACAACATAGCAAGTAAAGGAATTATTAGTTACCTGTGATGTATGGAACCAAGGTCGTCACGACCTCTGAAGCCTGTTGCAACATACATGAAGTAAGAAAACTAAAATTAAAATCTTTGTCTTCCTCTTACATTGAACCATACCAAATTATTAAAAGGGTCACTACACCAAACTAATAGGCACAAAGCGGAAAATACGAAATAAGGAAAAAAGTTAGAATTAACTCTTATCAAATTGGGTAACAATATTGGAAAATATCTAGTTGTAGAAAGACTCCAGGGTAGGAGTTGAATAGAAGATTTCTCTACATGAGAAAAATAAAGCACGAAGGCTTAATGCGAGGGTTGATACCCAAAAAAATCGAAGGCTTGTTGGAGTCTGGAGGTTAATCTTAATATGCCAAAAATTAGAAAGAAATGGAAAGGGTATGAAGAACTTAGAGAAATGAGAATGTTATAAAACATAGAAACTCTTGACATACCTGTGTCACTCAAGCAAAGACTAGAAGGTGTAAGAACCCTATGTTCACTGTGCTCATTGGTACTTTCTTTGCGGTCCTAGAACAATCTCATCACTCAAAATTATTAATGAAATTTCTAAGATGAACCAGAAGGACTCTTCAGCTAGATTAGTTACAAAATTACCTATGGTCGTGTAAAACCTTGGTGGTGTCCTCCATAAAATGAGTGTTTGAATAAGTATGCAAAGCCATAATTTGGGATCAAAAATCCTGTCATTAAACCCCAATTCCACCGCGAACAATATAAAAAGGATCAAACAATAATTTTTAAGGCAAGTTGTAAAGTAATAAGAACATAAAAACAAATCATCTAGTAATTCTCTACAATGTAGAAATGACAAGGTACCTGATTTCTTGTAAAGCAATGGACGGTTCAAGAACGATCAGAGCAGAAGTTTCGTAGAGAAGTTGCAAAGTCGTTCTTAGCGTAGGAAGATGCTCGAATGATTCACTTGTAGCACGGGGGCTGGAGGGCAATTATCCTCTAACCACCTCTTGCATCTAGGGTTCACCGATTAGAAACCTAATGAATGGAGACTGTAGATATCAAGGCACACATACCCAATCCATTAATTATACTCTGACCCAATCCATTAATTATACTCTAACACGTACTGGAAGGAATTCGAGAGAGTTTGAACACCTTGTTATCATACTTATCAAGCAATGCATTGTATATAACAATATGAAATGTTAATATTTATAAATTATTTCTCCAATGCATCAAATGTAAAAATTAGTATCAAAACCCTTGGGGGCCTATGTTGTGAAATGAATGAATGAATCCACATGTGTAGGGAGCATAATATTAATTTAGGATAGTGGACTGATGTTGGAACAAACCCAACATAAAATATTTTTCCAACAACATAAAGGTAATAACAATAAGATTCATACAAGTGAAATGGTGGTAATGAAAAATACATAGTTAAAGGAAGAAAAATTTGTGAGGTATGTTACAAGTGGTATCAGAGATGAAGGGTTCAACACTATGGCCTGATTAAGGGAAAGAGGAGCGGAAATTTTCTATTAGGAGGGAACTAAAGTAATCCCATTACCTGAATTAAATTATCAAAATATTAATTATCGAGGTATTAATCAACTCATTGTTGAGGCCACCCTTATCTAGAAAGATTAAGCCATGCATGTCTAAGTATGAACTAATTCATACTATGAAACTACGGATGGATCATTAAATCAATTATAGGTTTTTTTTTCATGATTAGCTAGTTGATCCTGCCAGTAGTCATATGCTTATCTCAAAGATTGACTTATTGAGCACCTAGGAGAATAAATAATTGTTGACAGATTTATTTAATGATTAATAATCAAGTAAATCATATTATGTCATTGACTTGGATAAGAAGAGAACACGAATTTCGCACCAACAAATCAGAAGATGAATACAAATATCCAAGTAAAGTATCCAAAAAATTGGGGGTTACTTGTAGGATGACTGCCTATTAGTGGTTGTGAAATTATTTTGTTAATTTACATGAGGATCATTTCAATATCTAGCTTATAAGAGGGATATTCATAAAGAACAATAACTATGGGGATTATGATCAATAGTCAGGTATAAAAGAAGCTAAAAATGTTGTTGACATCAAATAAGTAGCATTAATTGTTATCTCTTATATATTGCACCTATAACTATAAAACCATTATATAGACAACTTGAAACTCAGAAGTAAGGATTAAATATGTACATGTTACTTCGGATCCATCTGAATATCTTAAAAAAAAACTCAACATGATAAATGCATTCAAATAAAAGTTAAATCCAGAACCCTTACTATATATAAAGCAAAGTGTAGGGTATACGAAAATACCTAGGGAAGTCGATTAGGTATACTTAAGAATAATTCTTGTCCAAGTTGAATGAGGATGTAAAATGTTCATGATAACAAAATAAGAGTCCATGGTGGATGATTAGTGGGGGCAGTTGGAATCCATTCAATTGATATGGCAGATACTTCCAATAAAAGTAAAAGGTAAAAACAAATTATATTTCAATAATGGAAATAAACTCCAAAATGATAAAGAAGATAATGAACTTCTAAACTTAAAAGGCTTTGAAAAGGGAGCCACAAAGCGAATGGCTACCATAGTAGAGAAGCTGGCACATACCATTAGCATGGAGAATTATAATGATTAAGTGGTTGTGAGCAGTAGTAGAAAAGCTGCTCAAAGAGATAACTTGTGATAGATATGATGGAAGGAAATTAATCTCGAAAGTAACAAGTAAACAATATATCGGAACCCTTGAGTTGGAAAAAGCGTGGTAATTGTATTTGGATTATTCCCTAATACCAAACAAACATGAACTCACATTATAATAATGTTGCAGTGATCCAAAGAAGGTACCCACATTATATCAAAATTTAGCAAGTACAATTAAGATTGATTAGAGTCGGAACATGAAAATTTATTAAGGAATATAATAACTCTAAACATGGGAAAAAAATCCAAATAGCTTTGAAAATTCTTGCCTCTTGTATGAGCAAAAGGCTCAAGGATTCAGTATCTTAGAATGACTCGCTAAATGCTATCCTATAACCACTCTACAATTGAGAAGGATCAGTGTGACTGAAAACAAGATGACAATAGAAATCTGATTAATTGGAACTGTTATGACATCTAAAAGACTTGAGATAAGTTGATACAATAAAGAACACAAGTAAATGCATGTAAAAGTTTACGGGCATTTGACAGAATTGTAGGAAATTATATGCACACCAGATGACACAATTATAAATTATTGTCCTTGTTGATTTGATACCTTTGCTACAATTTTTTTTGTCCAACATCATAAAGGTGGAAGGGAAAAAATAATCAAATAAGTATATGTATATATACATATGTAAATTTCACGACAACACACATATCTTTTTGAGATCTCATTGCCATAGCATGCCTTGAAGAATGGGTAGAGGGTTCAAGTAAAATGATGACTATGAATAAATAGATAGTTGAGTAAGATAACGAAGGATATAAACTTTAATATTAACAAAATTTAAAGTTAACATGATGATAGTACATTAGTATAAGCATTATGACATAGTTAATATTACCTAGTTAAGTACATGGAAAATACGACTTTGAAAGATAAACAAAGTTTGGTCAAGTGATTGACTAGAATGAATTTTTTCTTACAAATTACCATAATAAGACAACCATATGAAGATGATGTATTAGAGGGCGTAGGACTTCCCAAATACCCTAGTTAATGGTCGTAGAACAAAAGAACATAAAACCCACGATGGGGATTTTGTAAGGTCCCCTCCTAGGGTCCTCTACCAGATCTATATTCTCTATTTTTTTCTTTCACATAATCGGTTGCTATTTGTATTCCAAAAAAAGATTGGGAGTATTCCAAAAAAAGATTGGGAGACTGAGCTCCTGTGCTACTCTTTATTTTCTTCAATTGGATCAAGGAATTTATCAAATTGAAATGTATAATGGACGGAATGATATATAATGAAAAGAGTTAGAAGTAGTAAAACAAATACCTAGGAGTATTACCATCAAATCAAGATTCATTTCCCTCCTCATGGGTGGGAAATAATGGGAGACTGAGCTTCTGTGCTACAAAGTTTTAAGCCCAAAGGCAAAGCTGGGATATAGTTGGGAAGACAAAATTTCTCTTTGATTCTGTCATTTCTGACTTTTGGAAAATAAGAGAAAGTAAAAATTCTAACAAATTGAGACAGAAGTAAGCAGTATTTGCAACACATCTTTAATCTATGCTGACATGGTTGATCTGGTGAGCTGTTGAATCTTCTGGTTTGTTGTCGACTTCATAATTCCTGAGACTTGAAGAGCTGGTGCTGGGCGCATTCCTTTTCTCCATCATATATTTCAGGATTTCAATTGATTCCTAGACATGGCTGCATTTGTTGGCTAGATCATTAAATTGTGTATGGATCAAGGAGACTTTGTGAAGAAATAGGTTGATATTTGCTTCATATTTCTTGTTGGTTAGTCTGGCATGAGAATCTATTTTGGCGTTAGCAGTCGTTGATGCGAATGGATTTGTTCCAGTTTCGCCTGTAAGTCAGCACAGTGCAGGCAGTCTTTAGATATTGCCATTTCGTGGATGTTGGGAGTTGTCTTAGTGCTCTGCGTGGAGAGAGAAAGACCTGGAATGTTTAAGGAGTTCCATCTGATCAATGGAGATAAAGCAGAAGATGGACGAAAAAGGAGATCGGACAGTTGAATAGAAGAACTGTGGGGATAACCTTCCTGAGGTGAAGAAAGGGAGAAAAAAGGAAGGTGCCGCAGAGAAGGGATGAGGACAGAGCGCAGGTCAACAACCAGAGGGGAATGCAGGTAAGGGAGAAGGAGAGAGCAGCAGTGAGCTAGGAAGGCAGCAGAGACTGAGGTCCCAGCCAAGCCGGGAATCGGGGAACAAGAGCAGAGGATCACATAAAAGACAAGGGGATAGAACAGAGCACTGG
>APFE031616300.1:0-18696 GCA_000404065.3 Pinus taeda
ATTTAAACCCTTCTCATGCATTTAGAGAAGGGTCCAGAAATTTGTCAAATACTTGTCCTCAGAACATGCACTTTTTCACCCTCCGAGGAGGTTTTGATGAATGAATGGAACAGGGTTTATTGATTTTTGCATCTTATATCTGCTACTGATGTTGCACTTCTGTACTCTTAGTTGATGTTGGATTGAGAAGAGATAAATCGCTATCACTTGAAGCTCATGAGTAGAACTAGTTATAAATGGTACTTTTATCTCTTAACTGTTTCTATTTCCTGTGTTAAAGTAATATTTAAATTCCGTTATTTATATCTTAATGCTTGAATGCCTCAATTATCAAATGGCACTTTTGTATGGTGATAGCTATTTATTTATGCTTGATATATGAGTAGCTTATTATGCGATGTGTTTTTCGCAACAGTTTCACCTAACTTTTTGTGCGAAGTGGTTCATCTATATTGAATTCTTTTCTTATAACAGTTGAATGATCTTTATTACCGATTGTTATTTGAAATCATTTTAGATCGCATAATAGAAGAATCATACCCTAGGTTAGTATAGACTTAGATATTTCTGTTTTATTAGAATACAATAGCATGTCATTATATTAAAGTTAGAATTAGAGCATCTTAATTAGGAACTGTTTGATCAGAGATATCATATTCTACAAACACACACACACAAATTGGGAAACTGGTCCCATTATCCCGAGTCGGACCCGCTATACCAAATGGAAAAGGAGCTGCCAACCAAGGTCCGGATTGGGCGGGTATCCCCCTTGTTGTTAACCTAATTTTCGGGGCTTCAAAAGAACCATATGGGACATAAGCTAGTTCGAATGGGACCTGAGCCATACATGGTTGCTGGTATTTAACATTACCTGACCCGGATGGACTAATAGGGTTAGGAATAATGCCATAAAAGGGTTGATTCATTCCAAACATGTGAGTTTGTAATCCACTCACACTGATTTCGCTAGACATCATGGGGATATTCGGATCTTGCCCCCCAAGCAGTGACACAATATTTCCACTCACTAGAGGGGTAGAAGAACTTATTGAGACCTGATCTGAGACTATCGGTTGAACCGGAAGAGTTAGCTGAAACGATGAGATAGGTTGATATGGACTGCTAGGTTGAACTAGAACTAAAGTGACAGTAGTTTTTACAATCGGTCGAGAGGTCGTGTTCTAAAGGAATGGACCTGATGTAGGTGTTGGAAATAATATTGAGAGGGGGGGTGAATCAGTATTATCAAATCAATATAACTTTTTCATTTCCATATTAAGATTCATATACACTACTTCAGTTAAGGCAAACCACGTGTATACGCAACTGTGTGTAGGGAAACAAGCGTATATCCAATAAACTTATGATTCAGTTAGTTGATCCTTAATAAGTGCATCAGAACATTATTAGCCATATGAACAGTAAACAGGAGTAGTAAAACAGAACAGATCATCACACACAAGAAGCACACATGAACACCGTGATATAAGGTGGAAACCCAATGTGGGTGAAAACCCCCTGCCGCAAGTCGTCTCTTTCTTCTTTTAATAAGAAACTTCTTTTTACAATATTTTTGTACTGGTGCAGTCTTATAACAATACACAGGCTTCTACCTGTAGAAGACTGCAACCTTCTCTAGTTCTCTAGCTTCTCCTGGAAGGGAGCTGCAACCCCCTTAGCTCTTGTACAAGCCGATCCTTTTACTAGTATGTAGGTGTCGGCCTACTGAATGCTCCAACCTTCACTTGTTTTCCAACTGCTACTGGAAGGGAGCTACCACCCCCTTCACTCTTGTACTAGCTGATGTACTAGTACGTAGGTGGCGACCTACAGAAGGCTACAACCTTCTCTTTCTTCCTCGAGGTACCATGTTTCATAAATTTCACACTGGATACTCCTGAATCACAATAGCATAATCTGAAGGCCACGTTTCATCCAATTTTCATATTGGACCCATCAATATCATTGAAGCACATAATCAATCAACACTAGCATCATCAATCTCTGAATCACTCAATACTGAATCACTAAAACCCTGTCAACAAACTGTAGTCAGCAGAACACAAAACTCTGCAACAACATTCAGATCTAATTGTATCATCAAAAATCATGCCTCAGAGTGCATACGCTACTTGGAAGAGCTGAACCAGCATGTATACCCAACTTTACCAAAGTGAACCAGTGTATATGTTATCAATTACTTACTTATAACTTCATTGCATTTCCTGACTTCAAACTTACCCAGATCATTACATATACAAGGGTAATACATAAGTTAGCAACCAGATCTACTCCATCAGATCACATAAAGATAACTCATTATGATCCTGATCCATTATAGATCTCATCCATCAACACTGAAGCTAAACACAATCAACCAAACTGAATATGTAGAATATTGACACCAGTAAACAGTCATCAAAACTCATCAACAACCAGAACCAGCTATAATTTCAAACATCATAGCTCATATGGTATACGCTACTTATATGTATTTAACCTACATATGTATGCACTTTTATCATAGTCAACCAACGTATACATCTGTAAATATTCATTCATGATTTGCAGCTATTCCAAACTTGAGTTATACCCAGATCATAATATTTACAGAACATTACATGCATCAGTATACAGATCTAGACTTAACAAGATCAAACCGTATAGAGATGATTAATTCCAAGCCATTAGATCTTGATCTATCCTTATATCTTGTTCTCCATCAACCGCTGAGATTCCTCCTTAGCTCAGATCAAGCAAGGTATCATGAACCCATAACCTACATACTGGATCTCATACTTCATCAGATATTCAAGATTTTTTGAATACCTTTGCCTAATGATCTTCTTCTCCTTTTATAGTCTTAGGCCTTACTCAATACCATGGTCCAAAATCATTTAGAACCAATACTAGGGACCCAATACCTGGGTTCAACACTTCGGATGCAATACCAAGGTCCAAAATCATAGGTCTAAATACGACGGATCCAAAAATAAGCTTTCCCACATGTACGTGCCTTTCCATGCATGAAAGTGTGTGCATACGCATACGCGACTTTTGATCAGAAATCCTGCATATATACGTGCCTTTGTATATAGTGAACCTACGTGTATAACCTGTGTGTATACCCTACTTGGTATATAGAGAACCCGCGTATATACTTTTCTTTCTTCATTCTTTGTAGTCTGATCATCAATTTTTTTCTACTGACCTGCTGCACTATGATCTGTCATCTGTGTGAGTTGCCATCAAGGACAACACTTGTATCATAATGCCAACAATCTCCCCCTTTGGGCTTGATGGCAACAACACCAAATCACTCTACCCCTTTGACATCAAGGGCAAAGGGCGGACCAAGATATTCTCTTTCCTTGGTAAACATTTCGTTGTCCATACTCCCCTTGAGTATCTGTTGAAATCATTGAATGAGGTCCCCCTTTGTATATGCCAAGGTGTACCAATATATCCATGCTCCCTCTGAGTACATGTTGAAATATTTGCTCTACTGAAGTGTGTTGTTCATGCTCCCCCTCAGTGTAAGCAAGGTTTATAAAAGGATGTTCTACAAGAAGAACATGACTCTATCATAAATGACCTTCCTATCACCAAAGACTCATACATACATCCATATCCCAACCCAGTGAGGATATACCAATATTGAATCATCCACCCAACCAAGTGAGGATACACCAGATACCAAAATTTTTGTACATGACTGGAATATTACATCATCCTTCCCATGCATAGTGGGGGTACAAATTACATCATATGACCGAAAGGGATTCATCAAATGACTACAATAGATGGAGTCAAACTATTACATCATGAGTATTGATATGACCTTTACATGACATTTATAACAGAGACCAAACATCTAAATAAGATCATGATAGTCATCAGCAACTATCATACACAATGTATGATCTGCTCCATAAGCATCTGTCAACAACATCTAGACCAACAACCTGTATATGTTAATTAGTGTATAAGTCATCAACCTATAACAAGGTATGTCTGCATCAACTTCATCCTTTTGAACAGAATTATGCATATGACATACATAATCATTCACATTATATCATATGTGAAAAATACCATAGCCATCTCATCAACATCAAGATCTGCATGATCCAAGTATCATCACTTGGGAACATCTGCATCAATGAACATATGTATGTATCAACCTATCATCATATAGGTAAGAACTCAGCATCATCATGTCTCCAATAATGCAACTTTGAGTAATCATCAATGTATCCAACACTATGTATCTTGAGCTCAAGATCATTTGTCAAGACTTCTCGATATCATCAGCAACAACAATCCTCATCCACATGAGTGCCAAGAACTATAGGAATCCTGTATCATAACTGTATTTTATGACAATAGCATATGAGTGACTCATATCAAGTAATGAAGATGTGTATTCAAGATTTGTACTTCTCCTTATCCTTATGAAGATCACCATGTAAGCACCATATATGCATCATCAGAGAATCAACCACAAATCTGATCGAACATCAACTATGTAACCCCAAGAATCATATGAGATTTTTTCATGGACAACTCATAATCATAGAAAGATATATATAAGAATCATCACCAAGGACTACTAATCATAATGCCAACAATGCATTAATAAAAGCATATGCTCCCCCTGAACTTGTGCCATCTTGCTTACTATCAAATCTGATCATGGATATATCAGCAAGAAGTATCAAGGCATCATCATCATTAATTTAGCATCAAAAAACTTTTTAAACATCTTACAAGTGTCAAGACATTTCCACACATCATCAATAGATTGTAACCAATATCAAACAGAGCAAATAATGGACTGAATCATGTCAGACACTTTTTCCTGATCCTATCCCTATTGCTTTTCCTCAAACTAACATATACGCGACTGTGCAGTAACTAACTCGCGTATATATGCGACTTCCCTTTATGAAACTTGCATATGAGATTTAGGACACTGAAGTTTTACACTTTCAGCTCCCTCTGAGTCTGTTATGTCTGTATATTGTGCTGTGCCACATCTTTCTGACCGTACTTCCTTCTTCTTCCATATCTTCAAGTGTGATGATGTTTTCCTTTTGGTATGGTGCTCGTACTTTTTTCTTGCATTCCTTTGTTGTATGTCCAAGCTTGTTACATGCATAACATCTTACATGTTTCATATTCCTTCTATAGCAATCAACAACTCCATGACCAAACATATTGCAAGCAAAGCAATATCCCTTAAAGTATTTGGAACGTGATGATCTTTCGGTATGATGGTCTTGAACCATTCTTATTCTGCATCTGGCTGCAACATCTCCAAAATTATGACATACATAACATTCAACGTTATTCATTGGAAGAGTAAAAGATTTTCTTTGAAGAATTTCTTTCCTTGGCTATTGATGGGGTTGTCCTCTCATCTCCTTGTTGATTATTTTAGATTTCTCATTAGAATTCCTTGCCTCTCCTTGTGAGCTAGATTCATATTCAATAGATTCATAAAAGCAAGGCTATTTTTGATAGCAGGAGACCTTTGACTACTAAGAATATCATCCAAGATCATAGTACTATATTGAAATCGTAAGAGCTTATCATTTTCTTCTAAGTTATCTTTTAGAATATTTACCTCAACCTGATGTTGCTCCTCTCTTTCATGATACTACCTCTTCATGTTTCCTTCAACTTTTCTTCCTTCTTCCAACTGATGTCTTAGATCAAGAACTTCGTTTTCTTGCTTTTCAAAAGCTTGGACAAGTTCTTTATTCTGCTTATTTGATTCTTCAAGATCTTCTTTTAGCGAGAGGATTGTAGCTTCAAGGCTTTCATAGTAACTGGATCTATCTCTGAGTTTCTTGATTGTTGTGCTTCTTTCATTGCCTTCATTTCTTAATGATGTCACTTCATCCTGCTACTTTTGACATTGATCTTCCTTGTCCTTGAATAACTTCCTTACCTTGTTTCCTTCCTCTAGTTGAGCTTTTAGTTTGGTAGCTTCTTCTTTGAAGGCACATTCCCTTTTGTTCAATAGATCTTGTTGATTCTCTAATTTCTGTCTGAGCCATTTTTAAAATTCTGCCCTATTTGATATCTTTCTTGCTCACCCATAAGAGAAAATTCAGTTGTTTTTCTATCACTTTCATCATCTTCAAATGGATGGATAAATGTATCACCAAAGAATAACAAATTCATACCTGATAGTTCTTTTTCTTGTTCATCTTTAGGAAGTGATTATGAATCTGAAGTGTTTCTTCCACATATTCCCCAATCAATTCTCCCATTGTCATAGCTCTTCTGAGATGTCTTCTTCTTCTTAGGCGCTTTCTTCTTAAGCTTCATTCCCATTGATCTATGGATCTCCTTCAAGTGATCAAGCTTATACCAAAGGATCTGCTCTGATACTAGTTGCTGGAAATAATACTGAGAGGGGGGGGGGGTGAATCAGTATTATCAAATCAATATAACCTTTTCATTTCCATATTAATATTCATATACGCTACTTCAGTTAAGGCAAACCATGTGTATACGCAACTGTGTGTAGTGAGAAAAGCGTATATCCAATAAACTTATGATTTAGTTAGTTGATCCTTAATGAGTGCATCAAAACATTATTAGCCATATGAACAGTAAATAGGAGCAGTAAAACAGAATAGATGAACTCCATGATATAAGGTGGAAACCCAATGTGGGTGAAAACCACCTGCTGCAAGTCGTCTCTATCTTCTTTTAATAAGAAACTTCTTTTTACAATATTTCTATACTGGTGCAGTCTTATACCAGTACACAAGCTTCTACTTGTAGAAGGCTACAAACCTTCTCTCGTTCTCCAGCTTCTCCTGGAAGGGAGCTGCAACCCCCTTAGCTCTTGTACTAGTCGATCCTTTTACTAGTACGTAGGTTCCGGCCTACTCAATGCTCCAACCTTCACTTGTTTTCCAGCTACTACTAGAAGGAAGCTACCACCCCCTTTGCTCTTGTACTCGCTGATGTACTAGTATGTAGATGTTGACCTATAGAAGGCTACAACCTTCTCTTTCTTCCTCCAAGTACCACGTTTCATAAATTTTCAAACTGGATACTCTTGAAGCACAGCAACATAATCTGAAGGCCACGTTTCATCCAATTTTCATACTGGACCCATCAATATCATTGAAGCACACAATCAATCACACTAGCATCGTCAATCTCTGAACCACACAATATTGAATCACTGAAACCCTGTCAACAAACTCCAGTCACCAGAACACAGAGCAGAACACAGAACTTTGCAACAACATTCAAATCTAACGGTATCATCAAAAATCATGCATCAGAGTGCATACGCTACTTGGAAGAGCTGAACCAACGTGTGTATGTAACTTTACCAAAGCGAACCAGCGTATATGTCATCAATTACTTACTTATAACCTTGCTGCATTTCCTAACTTCAGACATACCCAGATCATTACATATACAAGGGTAATACATAAGTTAGCAACCAGATCTAGTCCATCAGATCACATAAAGATAACTCATTATGATCCTGATCCATTATAGATCTCATCCATCAACACTGAAGCTAAACGCAATCAACCAAACCGAATATGCAGAATACTGACACAAGTAAACAGTCATCAGAACTCATCAACAACCAGAACCACCTGTAACTTCAAACATCATAGCTCATATGGTATACGCTACTTATATGTATCTAACCTATGTATGTACGTGCTTTTATCATAGTCAACCAGCGTATACATCTGTAAATATTCATTCATGATTTGCAGCTATACCAAACTTGAGTTATACCCAGATCATAATATTTACAGAACATTACATGCATCAGTATATAGATCTAGACATAACAAGATAAAACCATATAGAGATGATTCATTCCAAGGCATTAGATCCTGATCTATCCTTAGATCTTGTTCTCCATCAACCACTGAGATTCCTCCTTAGCTCAGATCAAGCAAGGTATCATGAACCCATAACCTGCATACTGGATCTCATACTTCATTAGATATTAAGGATTTTTGAATGCCTTTGCCTAGTGATCTTCTTCTCCTTTTATAGTCTTAGGCCTTACTCAATACCATGGTCCAAAACCATTTAGAACCAATACTAGGGACCCAATACCTGGGTTCAACACTTCGGACAAAATACCAAGGTCCAAAACCATAGGTCTAAATACCACGGACCCAAAAATAAGCTTTCCCACATGTACGCACTTTTCCGTGTATGATAGTGCATGCATACACATTCAACTTTTGGTCAGCAATCTTGCTTGTATACGCGCCTTTGTATATAGTGAACCTGTGTGTATAACCTACATGTATACCCTACTTGGTATATAGCGAACTTGTGTATATACTTTTCTTTCTTCATTCTTTGTAGTTTGATCATCAATTCTTTTCTACTGACCTGCTGCACTATGATCTGTCATCTATGTGAGTTTCTATCAAGGACAACACTTGTATCATAATGCCAACAGTAGGCATAGTGAAAAAAGACCAGATGGGGTTCTGATACAATGACGAGGCACTAGGAGTATCTGAAACCAATTTTGCTAGAAAGGTATAACCATGTGGAAATATGGGCTCACTAAACTTAGGATAAGAGAGAAACAAGACTCTTCCCTAGAAAGGGAAACCTTTAGGAGACAACTCGTATCCTGGCTAATCGTCTACATGAGGAGTGTGTGTAGAAGAAACTTCTAAATGACCCAGAGATGAGACTAGGATCTCACCTTATGACTTCATGGATGGAAACAATTGGTGATGAGGAACCGAATATGTTTGAGCAGATAACTCTAAAGGAATACCAGGTCAATCATACGAACTATACTAACGTTGTGGAGATATCACAACAGGATCAAATAATGGGTTCGATGGATAAACAACCAGTCTTGGCAAAATATATGGATTCTGTGAAATCTCGAGTGTCCAGATGGGATTATCAGAGGATTCTAGATCAGATTATTATGGTGACCAGGAATCTTATGGAGGTGGGTGAGAAGAAAAACGTTGGATGCTTAGAACAATTCCAATTTCAACGCCTTGATCCTCAAGTGGCTGAGGAAGTTCCAGATGAACTCCTTCATAGGACCCTTCAGTATAAGACAATGAAGGGGAAACATGAGATGGAATCAATCATTCAGCGATGATGGCTTACCCTCAATAGCCAAAAGGAAAGGAAACAAATTAATTAAGGCTTTAACAATCTTGAAATTAACAAGGAATTACTCAATTTGGTCTAAGAAGCAACTTCTTGGGGTGTCATGTTTACCGTGGCCAGTTATATTTTAGAAACAAAAACAATGCCTTTTCATGTTTTAGGACTAAAGGGGGAAAATGTGACTCTAGTCACTTTCAATCATTTTGTGAGCATGGAAGGACAAGTTTCTCGATGATCTCTTCAAACTTAAAGAGTCAGAAAATATCCAATGACTGCTTTGGTGAATCTAGGTAAAAGGAGTACTAAGTAACTGTGAATTGCAATATACACCTCAGTTAATGAATTGACCAAGGACTTGATGTATGTGCAAGAAATCTCCCCGAATGTTAGGTTTGGTGCATCACATTTACAGGGCGATAGACTCATCTTCCTATGGATAAAGCATTGTAGAGGGGTCTCCCTTTATATACGCTATGGTACGGAGAGTACAAGTCCATGCTAGCACTTCCTAATATTGAAGCTAATGACAACTGCTAAGTTTTAAAGATGTCAGAACACGTCTCTAACCTAGACCACTAGATATGATCATTAATGTTTCAAATGCTCCTTAGGTTAATTGATATATTTTAAAGTTTACCTTGTAATTATGTCCCAGTTTCAAGGCCTTAACGATGTTGTTTCTTCCTAAAATGAAAACTAGACGACGAAATGAAATCTTTCAATTCGATGAAGGTTAGCTATGTAGGGAAGAAATCACAAAAATCATGCATCAAACCAAATGCAATAAGAATCTATAACCATCTCCAAATTCAAAATTCAAAATATGAAATCTAATCCTTCATATGATAAGAAAAATCAATGCCAAATCTTAAAGAAAAATCTCCAAGACATAATGATGATTTTTATTTTTCCTTTTCAAGATGCAACAAATGTAATATGTTATCACTCAGGTTGTTCCCTGCCTCCTGAAGGGAATACGGCCGAGGTAACCACTAACCAGTCTTTTAGCTGCAGGTCCTAGCCTACCTGCAATGAGAGAGGGCTCTCTCTTTGTAATTTAGCTTTGTTTTGGAGTATTTTAGGCTAGTTATGATGAACATGTTTTTTATTTAAGTTTGTTGGATGGTGATTTCAAATAGAGCTGGGGTGCAAGTGTAAAACAATTTATTCCATTGGGCAATGGAGTCAATGAAAGTGAACAGATGACAGTGTTTTCTCTGATAAAAGGCAATGCTACAAAGCAAGATAATCAATCTAGAGACAATTTTAAAATCAGGAAATTAATGGAGTGGGTCAAGGAATGAGAGGCAATTAAGAATCTTTCATTATGCTGGCAGAGGGAAGGTGGTTGAATATTATCTCGGAGCAGTTAATAACTCCTAAGTAGTATTCAAAATGAAATAATTAGTGAAAACAGGAGCAACTAAGAATTCCTATTTATGACTAATTCTGAAGAAAACATAGTTAATAGCAGAGATTGAACACAGAGTGTATTTAAACAAATTATGGGCTATTCTTTTCCTCTGTTACTAAGATTATGAACATGTATGAATTTTGCAAACACAAAAAGCACAAACGCAGGTTAGAGCAACTTATTGATCCATAGAAAAACACATGAATTCTGTAGCAGGTCCTAGAACATCAAATCCACCTTCAGATGGTCCAGAAACAATGAACTTCAAGAGCCATTTGTATTAAAGAGTTTCAGAATTTACAGTGCAGTCCAGAGAGAAAATCAGCAACCCCTAATACATTCTACGGGGAGGTATTTATACAAAATGAGATACAAAATATCTTGCAGATAAGTCTTCATGCAATAACTTTCTTTACCAACTCTTCAAAAGAAGTAAATGCGGGAAATAAATGTTGCAGTAATTGTTAGTGTGCAAAGCTGTCCACTTTGTCAGAGATATTTTACTTTCTGGACTGAATGAGGCGGCAAGAGCTGCATCTTTAATCTGCAGGTCCTGTGTTTGTTGTCTTGCTGTCCATACTTGGTATTTTATTAATGAGCTGCAGTCATAATTTGACCCTTTCCTTTTGTTGTTTTCACTATTTGACAGGTGGCCCGTGTATCCAAATTTGCTGACCTGTACGTGATCAAAAATCTGTAGCTGATGAAAAAGGGAACATAAATCAAATTACCTGGGTAGAATTTCCAACATTGCTTGCCACCAATCATCAGGAGGTAGCTGATGTCTTCGTATCTTTATGAGTGTTTCATCAGCTTCAGTTTATCTATAGAAATTGGGTGGAACCTCAAAAAGATGATTTATCTCATGTTCAATGTAAAACAGGCTTTCTAATTTGTCATAAAGACTCTGTCCAGAGGGAGGCCCTGTTTCTTCTGAGGTACTTGAGGATGTTGTAATTGGAAACATATTTATTCAATCTGGTAATATATTGTTCACAGGTGAGTAGTTTTCTAGCGCTAGTCAATAGGCTAGGTAATCCTCTGCTCTGCAATGCTGCTATTTTTAGCTTGAAGTCATTTACTTCTACCTGCATTTCCTGGCACTTTCTTTCTAGAGTCTGCAAAAAATTTCTCAAGGTCAGCACCTTTTTTGCTGTCAAAATAGTAGTTGTCCTGCTACTAATGTCTAATGTTGCCAACTCCTCTTTGGTATGAGTGCTCAGGAAGTGAATCATTTTACTGGCCTACTTAGGCATATTTCCCAATGCTACTCTAGCCCTTTGAGTCTCAAATTGAGCTAGGCCTATCAATTTTATTTATTCATGTATGGCCTGAATCGATCGCCATTGGTTAGTGATTGATTGGCCAATTTTGGCTCACAAAATATTATTGATTTCAGCTAAAGTTTTGTCTAAAGTAAGCTCTTTTTCTAAGGCCTTTATTTTGATGTCCAAGGCTTTTATTTCTCTTTGTTTCTCAGCCACTATCATCTTGGACTTGTCATAGTTTGCCTCCAGCTTGGCCAACTTTTATTTGGCCTCTTTCACCTATGTCACCTGAACTTCTAACTCTTTGACCGCTTTCATCATTTCTTCCATACTCATGCTAGATTCTGGTGCTGTTGTTGTTGCTGCTGCTGCTGTAGCATCTGTAGTTGATGTAGTTGTTGTGGATGCTGAAATGACATTAGGGATTGTTGTTGCTTGTGTGGGAGGAATAGTGACAACAGTTGGAGCTGTTTGAGGTGGTTGGGAGGTTGACTCTCCCTGCTTGCCATGCAATGCTCTCTCCAACTCTTCCTCCATATGAATTATTCTTTGATTCATCCTCATGAGCAGATCCATTGTATCTTTACTTTCTTTCTCTTGCACAAGTTCTGCAGTTTGAGGGTGCATAGTTGCAGGCAACCTCAATTGTTTTTTGAGTGTAGCCATATCTTCCTCTTTTTTCTTTATGAGGGCCTGGATGCCTTTAGCACCCTTCTTAGGATCATGTCCTAGTTCCACAATGATTTCCTCCAATGTCTTTATTCTGTTATCTTTGGCTGAGGAAGAAATTCTCTCCAAATCTAACTGAGTGTTTGTATTTTTCAATGATTCCTTCAGTTGATGGGCCAGCATATCCTTGTCTGCTAGAGTGGCAGAGACCATTTCCCTTGCTTTCTTGTGTAGCTCTATTTGGTCCTTTGGGTGTATGTCCTTGGCAAGGACCTCTAAGTTTGTCCTTATGTAATCTGTAGTTGTTTGTGGTTGTGGTATCTTTGGCTTAAACTGACTTAAGATCATTTTCTCTTCCTTAAAGTCATAGGCTGCCATTAATCTCTACTATTGGGAGGGTGTTTCCTTGAGGAATTGATCATACAGCTATACTCAACTCATTTTGAGCCTTGATTTCCACGAAAGTTCCTTTAATCCTAGGTGGTTGTTTGCTTTGTTGCCTTGAGGAGGACACCTCCATACCATGCTGCCTCCCTTGCTCTTGCTTGAATGAGTTGGTAAGTGTTTGTTGGCTAGTTTCTCTCTCCCTCCTCGGGCTCTCTATGATTTCTTCACTTATTTCCTCCTCAACTTGATGATCAATTCTTGTCCTTTTGGCCTCTGGCTGCTGTGTTGAGCCACTAGTAGGTGTAGTTTCTTCCCTGTCCCACTTCTTTCCCCTTTCCTCATTAACGAGAGTCTGTAGTGCTAAAATCTGTGATGCCTCAGTCTGTTGTGGAGGGGCTTGCCCTTGACCTTGCTCTTTTGAGGTAGTAGGTTGTTCAGTCACTATTTCTTTCTCTGCATCCATTACCTCGTTTCCTTTTGTTGTACCTATCACTGGCGTAGACCTTTCTTAGGCAGCTTGTGAAGCTGCAGCAATTGATGTGCCTTCTCCAACTTGTTGTGGAAGTTTGAATGTCACCTACTCACAAGAATCCAAGTCAAGAGTTTTTCCAAATCCTTCACATTTTTCTCCATTATTTCTTCTTGGGTAAACTCTTCAAGTAGTGTACCTTTCACCCACTCATCTTGATTAACAAATTGTTCTATTTGTGGGATTTTTCAATGTTCATAGGCTGACAGCCTATATTTTATTTTTCTGGCATTGATAAAGCCATCTAGGTCATAAGGGACCCACCAAAAACTCCTTTTCAACTTGAGTTTCTCCCTCAATATTTGGTCAGCATCTTGCCAACCTTCTTTCTTGTTCATGACAAAGGGGCCTAGTTGGTCTTTGAATTTCAACCGAGCCTTTTTCTTGGCACTATGAAAATGAGTTAAATCTAAATTAATGAGTTGCATGTAATATTCCAAGGCAAATAGTCTCATTGGCACATACCTTGGAAGCATGTAGGGACAGAGCTCACAGCCATAGACCCTAATGACAGTGTGATTCTGGTAGAAGTACCAGTCACCTATTTTGTAGTTCTTTGAAAGCTGCAATATTTTCTGCATGTCATAGGATAGCCTAGCAGGAGGAGTTCTCTTCAGGAGATAAGAAACTTGGTAGACAAACAGGTCGATGAACTCACAGTAAGAGTAGGGGGAATTGTGGACTTCATGAAAGATTGAGGTCCAGAAAATTACAGACCTCTTTTCTCCTTTAGAGTCCAATCTTTTGATGGGGCATTGGAAGCACTCTGGCTGATAATACATGAATAGATGGTAGATGTAAGAAGAGTATTTGAAGACTCCCTGCCTATCCAATTTCACTAGTTGGTCATGTATCTTATTGGAGATGAATTTGGCATAATTGTACTTGACAGCAGGGGCTGTCTTGGGCTATATGCAGACAACAGGACCATAATAGTTTCATCAATGTGCTCACTTGTTTTGAAACCCAACACGTAGGATATCATATCAACTAATAACTTGCCTACTTCACTGAAATTTACATAGAGAAAACGAGGTGGCTTTGTAGGCTAGCGATCTGCTCTCATGAATACTTTGGAAATTGAGGCTATTTCTGAGCTGGAGAGTTTAGGATCTTCATCAAGCAAGAAGTTCATAGAGAGAGGGACCAGAACCTGAGTTTGCTTGAAGTTTAGCATTTGGTTGATTGAGTTAGGATTTATATGGAAGAGGATACTCCCATATGGAGACTTGATTGCTCTTAGATTTGGCTCATAGTTTTCAACACAGAGGTGGATTATTTCAGGGAAAATATTGACAGAAGGGAGGAAGTAAATGGGAAAGTTTGATTCCTATATTCCATACATATCACACTTGTTCAAAAAACTGTTTCTCAGCTGGCAGAAGTTCTGCAAGTGATTTTTGTCCCCAACCAAGTCTTGAATTAAGTGGTCCCTATCGGCCAAAGGCATTGCTTCAAGTTCCTTGTGAGGTGCATTTAGAGGAGTAATGTTTAAGGCAGCTGGAGTGGCCATCTTCAAATTTTCTGTGTTTGTATTTGAAGTTAGGACTTGGGCAGTGACAGACTGGTGAAAATTGCCTCTGAAGCTTTGTAAGGGAGCTGGCAGACTAGTCTTTGATATAGATGTGGCCCCACTATGTAAATTTTATGGTAAAAGAGAAAATTTTGCAGAATTTAGACAAGTTTTTAAGTGAATTCACTGGATTGTTAGGCTCTGTGGGTAAACTGCAGAGGGAATGGGATTGATTTTGTAGCCAAATGGGAAAAATTTTGCAGACGATTTTGACAAATGGACTTGGCATGGGAAGTTTGGAAACTCTGTTGGCGGAGACGAGCCTAAAATGTATTTTGATGGCAGAATTTGCAGGTGAGGGCAAGTTTGCTAGGTTGCTTTTGAACAAAGGGTCACCTAGTGAATTTACAGGTGAAATTTCAGGGGCTGGAGTGCACTTTAGTGTGAATTTGCAGATGTTCAATCAATTTCAATGGAGACAGTATGGAAAAATAGGGTTTATGGGTCACCAGCAGGTAAATACCTATTTTTTAATGGCGCAGAGGGCAATTAGTAGGTCCAATGCTGAGCTGAGGGGCTGGATTTGCAGGAGGAACTCACTTGGTCGAGTAATCTGGAGTGGTGGCGGCAATTTTGTCATAAAATGGCATGCACGTTGTCTGCGGACGCCCAATAGAAAATGAACAAAATAGTCGTTTTCATGAATTTTTATTGAATTTGGGACATTTTAGCGCTTTTGGCGCTTTTCGGGGATGACGTCAGCATGATGTATTTTGGCGCGTAGTGGGTACAGAAGATGACGTGGCAGTTGACATGTATGGTGATACGGCAGACAACACGTTGACGAGGTGGTGATGTCAGTGGGTGATGTGGCAGTGGTACAGAGCAGTGGCGGGCCGACGTGTAGGTGACATCATATGGTGACGGGGACTTGACGTCAGGGGGAAGGTGGCGGGCGTTTACGGTTTTCCCCGCACTGCTTTTGGCTCGGGGTGGTATTGCAGAGGGGGGCTCCGATCACGCCAGGCGATTGACGTGTGGCGGGGGTACAACAACAATACCGCCCATCCCCCGGATGCTAACCTTCAGCAGATCGGGGCATGTGATATTGCCGCCCACCGTTGGATTAATGAGTTTGGATCGGACGGCAGACGGGAAGTTAAAAGTTGCAGGGTTTGGAATGACGGGTGTCCACGCATATTTAAATGTTTTTTAAAATATATGTGGGGCATGAAACTTAGGTTATGTAGGTTTAATGTGTCAGGCGCTGGGGTTTTGGTTGTTTGTCAATCAAATATCAAACGAAACCCAAATAAAGTGTATGCGTGGGGTTAATATGGTATGGTTTGTGTGTGTGGGGGGGGAGGTCAACATAGTTATTAATCTAACCAAATGTTAGATTAATCCTAAGTATTTTGGATGTGGAAGGGTTAATACCAAGGCCCCAAATGGACCGAGTATTCCCCTAACTTTGTATTGTATGGCTATAGTGCCAAGGGGTGGGGATATTTATATTTTTGGGTTTTTTATATAGTTTTTTGTGTAATAGGGATGGGTAACTGATTAAGGGAGCTAAATAATAGAGTTAGAGGTTAATATGAGTTTATGGATTGAAACTGAATGGATGAATGCTAAGTTTATAGCATGAAAACTTAGGCATAGGGAAGTGAAAGGACTATGGAATGATCAATTTACACAAGAAATGTGGCTTCTTTCTACTAAGTAAACTCGGAGATCAATTTAGCATTTCTCATAAAATGAAGTGAAACTGGACTTATTGGGAAAATCCCAAGGTCCTTGAGAGGATGTTAGTAAGTGATATTTGGGGGAATGAAGGGGAATTAGTCATGCTTCCAAAGTTATGCAACCAAACAACTGCCATGGTTCCAATGTCATTGACGAGATGAGTCTTTCTTGACAAGACAAAAAGTGATTATAAGCTTGCTTCTGCAACCTCAAACTGCCTACCCAGCCTAATACACCTAACATTTTTTCTTCCTTTGGATTGGGTGCACTTGAACTGGCAAACCCTGATTGTCCTCTTTTCTTTTGACTGCCCTCCTATCTAAATGTACCCTTATCTCTTCCAAGGGCCCAGATTAAGCAGTTGGGCTCCTTATCTTCTCTATCTATCTACTCATCTGCCCAGTTTAAACTGTTTGGACACATATTCATTCTCTATTCTACAACATCAAATTCAAATATGGAGTGGTCCAGATTGAACTGTTGGGCCATCCATCAAGTGTGATAAGTAGCAGTATATTCACATTGTGAACTTGCAAATAAGATAGCAGTAGCATTTTGAGTGGCCACTTTCCTAGTCTTTTGGTTTGGGGTCCATTTTTACTATTTTTCTGACCAATTCATTTTCTTGCCTTTTGATTATTCTTTTAAGGCATAGCCTCTTTACATTTTATTTTTTAACTTTCTTTGTCTGTATACAAAATATGGAACCTTTGCAGCATGCAAGGATGAACATATTTGGCACTTCCATAGTCAATCATGAAAAATGAAACCTATTGGTATAGGAACCTAACAGTGGCTCCACTTGGGAATGGCTTTTCCTGGTGAAAAGCCAAGAACAACAGGTCAGATGGCCTTATTCTTAGTTGGATGTTGTAATTCAAAACTTCTTTCTCCTGGAAACCGATGATCTGAACCTTTGTAGCATGTATGCAGTCTTTGTGAGCTGATCTGTGTGAAATTACAACTCTGTCTTTGCTGGTTTCTCTGAGTGCCTATTATCATCTTTATACTTCCCAAGCCTTCTTTTTGAGTTCTTGTGGTAAATTCAGAGATATTACACAAAAATTAATGTACTTCCTTGACTTTTCCCTCAAAATCAGCTGCATCTTGTTCCTTATCTAATTGGTGTAAATTAAAAATTGGTGGAAACACAAATATTTATGTACAATATAGAGTTGTGTTGTGTTCATCAAAGGGAATCAAAATAATGCTTGAGCATTCGCCCACTAACTGGGCCTTCCTCAGTATCTGTGCCATATAAACTCTTCAAAAAATAGGTGTTGTTACCTTGTACAACCTGAATAACAAATGGCCCCTTCCAAAGAAAATCAAATTTCCCATGTTTCCCTTTATCTTCCCTCCTAGAGTCCCATTTCAGCACTTTGTTTCCTATGAAGAAATCTTCAGTTTTTGTTCTTTTATCAAAGATATTCTTGAGTTTATCTTGTAGTACCTGGGTTCTGTGATATACTTCTTCTCTTGTCTACTACAAGTGAATGGTTTGATTGATCCTTCTCTGAATATCATTAAGTTCTGCTTGTATTTCTTGTAGTAATTTGATCACAAGGATTCCCAAAGAGGAGGGGAAAACAACCTCTAGACCATATACCAATTCATATGGACTTGTTCCAATGGACCTTTTTGTGGTCAATCTGTCTGCCCATAGTGCATTCACAAGTTTTTTGTGCCAATTCTTTTTATTCTCTTTCAGGACGTTTTTGATGATGTTGATGAGGCTTTTATTGGAGGATTCAGCAAGACCATTACCTTGAGGGTAATAGGCTGTGGAGTGACCTAAGGTAATATGGTATTTGTGGAAAAAATTGATCATTCTCTTGGATTTGAAAGCAGCAGCATTGTCTGTTATTATCTTTTCTGGACAACCAAAACTAGATAGGATATTGATGAGCCCCAAAAATGTACAATTATTTGGGCTCATTCAACTTCCTAATTTGGCTTAGTCCACCATTCTCATTTGTTTATTGCATGTTTTTGATTATTTTTATGTTAA
>APFE031616300.1:27461-54959 GCA_000404065.3 Pinus taeda
GAATTTCTAGCATTGCTTGCCACCAATCATCAGGAGGTAGCTGATGTCTTCATATCTTTATGAGTGTTTCATCAGCTTCAGTGTATCTATAGAAATTGGGTGGAACCTCAAAAAGATGATTTATCACATGTTCAATGTAAAACAGGTTTTCTAATTTGTCATAAAGACTCTGTCTAGAGGGAGGCCATGTTTCTTCTGAGGTACTTGAGGATGCTATAATCTAATTGGAAACATAGTTATTCAATCTGGTAATATATTGTTCACAGGTCATTAGTTTTCCAGCGCTAGTCAATAGGCTAGATAATCCTCTACTCTGCAATGCTGCCATTTTTAGCTTGAAGTCATTTACTTCTGCCTGCATTTCCTGGCACTTTCTTTCTAGAGTCTGCACAAAATTTCTCAGGGTCAGCACCTTTTTTGCTATCAGAATAGTATATCTCCTGCTACTGATGTATAATGCTGCCAACTCCTCTTTGGTATGAGTGTTCAGGAAGTGAATCATTTTATTGGCCTGCTCAGGCATATTTCCCAATGCTACTCTAGCCATTTGAGTCTCAAATTGAGCTAGGCCTATCAATTCTATTTGTTCATGTATGGCTTAAATCGATCGGCATTGGTCAGTGATTGATTGGCCAATTTTGGCCCACAAAATCTTCTTGATTTCAGCTAAAGTTTTGTCTAAAGTAAGCTCTTTTTCTAAGGCCTTTATTTTGTTGTCCAAGGATTTTATTTCTCTTTGTTTCTCAGGCACTGTCATCTTGGACTTGTCATAGTTTGCCTCTAGCTTGGCCAACTTTTCTTTGGCCTCTTTCACCTCTGTAACCTAAATTTCTAACTCTTTGACCGCTTTCATCATTTCTTCCATACTCATGCTAGATTCTGGTGTTTTTGTTTCTGTTACTGCTGCTGTAGCATCTGTAGTTGATGTAGTTGTTGTGGATGCTGAAATGACAGGAGGGATTACTGCTGCTTGTGTGGGAGGAACAGTGACAACAGTTGGAGCTATTTGAGGTGGTTGGGAGGTCGACTCTCCCTGCTTGCCTTGCAATTCTCTCTCCAACTCTTCCTCCATCTGAATTATTCTTTGGTCCATCCTCATGAGCATATCCATTGTATCTTCACTTTCTTTCTCTTGCACAAGTTCTGCAGTTTGAGGGTGCATAGTTGCAGGTAGCTTCAATTGTTTTTTGAGTGCAACCATATCTTCCTCTTTTTTCTTTATGAGGGCCTAGATGCCTTTAGCGCCCTTCTTAGAATCATGTCCTAGTTCCACAATGATTTCCTCCAATGTCTTTATTCTGTTATCTTTGGTTGAGGAAGACATTCTCTCCAAATCCAACAGAGTGTTTGTATTTTTCAATGATTCCTTCAGTTGATGGGCCAGCATAGCCTTGTCTGCTAGAGTGGCATAGACCATTTCCCCTGTTTGCTTGTGTAGCTCTATTTGGTCCATTGGGTGTATGTCCTTGGCAAGGACCTCTAAGTTTGTCCTTATGTAGTCAGCAGTTGTTTGTGGTTGTGGTATCTTCGGCTTAAAATGACTTAAGATCATTTTCTCTTCCTTAAAGTCATAGTCTGCCATTAATCTTTGCTGTTTGGAGGGTGTTGCCTTGAGGAATTGATCATACAGCTGTACTCCTAACAACTCATTTTGAGCCTTGATTTCCATGAAATTTCCTTTAATCCCTGGTCGTTGTTTGCTTTGCTGCCTTGAGGAGGACACCTCCATACCATGCTGCCTCCCTTGCTCTTGCTGGAATGAGCCGGTAGCTGTTTGCTAGCTAGTTTCTCTCTCCCTCCTCGGGATCTCTATGATTTCTTGACTTATTTCCTCCTCAACTTGAGGCTCAATTCTTAGCCTTTTGGCCTCTGGCTGCTGTGTTGAGCCACTAGCAGGTGTAGTTTCTTCCCTATCCCACTTCTTACCCTTTCCTCATTAATGGGAGTCTGTAATGCTGGAATCTGTGGTGCCTCAGTCTGCTGTGGAGGGGATTTCCCTTGACCCTGCTATTTTGAGGTAGTAGGCTGTTCAATCACTGTTTCTTTCTCTGCATCCATTACCTAATTTCCTTTTGTTGTACCTATCACTGGTGTAGACCTTTCTTGGGCAGCTTGTGAAGCTGCAGCAGTTGATGTGCCTTCTCCAACTTGCTGTGGCAGTTTGAATGTCACCTGCTCACAAGAATCCAAGTCAAGAGTTTTTTCCAAATCTTTCACATTTTTCTCCATTATTTCTTCTTGGGTGAACTCTTCGACTAGTGTACCTTGCACCCACTCATCTTGATTAGCAAATTGTTCTATTTGTGGGATTTTGCAATGTTCATAGGCTGACAGCCTATATTTTATTTTTCTGGCATTGATAAAGCCATCTGGGTCATAAGGGACCCAGCAAAAACTCCTTTTCAACTTGAGTTTCTCCCTCAATATCCGGTCAGCATCTTGCCAACCTTGTTTCTTGTTCATGACAAAGGGGCCTAGTTGGTCTTTGAATTTCAACCGAGCCTTTTTCTTGGCACTATGAGAATGAGTTAAATCTGAATTAATGAGTTGCCTATAATATTCTAACACAAATAGTCTCATTGGCACATATCGTGGCAGCCTGTAGGGACCGAGCTCACATCCATAGACCCTAATGATAGTGTGATTCTGGTAGGAGTACCAGTCACTTATTTTGTAGTTCTTTGAAAGCTGCAATATTTTTTGCATGTCATAGGATAGCCTAGTAGGAGGAGTTCACTTCAGGAGACAAGAAACTGGGTAGACAAACATGTCGATGAACTCACAGTAAGAGTAGGGGAAATTTTGGACTTCATGAAAGACTGAGGTCCATAAAATTACAAACCTCTTTTCTCCTTTAGAGTCCAATCTTTTGATGGGCCATTGGAAGCAGTCTGGCTGATAATACATGAATAGATGGTAGATTTAAGAAGAGTATTTAAAGACTCCCTCCCTATCTAGTTTCACTAGTTGGTCATGTATCTTATTGGAGATGAATTTGGCATAATTGTACTTGACAGCAGGAGGCTATCCTGGGCTATATGCAGACAATAGGACCAGAATAGTTTCATCAATGTGCTCACTTGTTTTGAAACCCAGCACATAGGATATCATATCAACTAATAACTTGCCTACTTCATTGAATTTTACATAGAGAAAAGGAGGTGGCTCTGTAGGTTGGTGACCTTCTCTCATGAATACTTTGGCAATTCGGGCTATTTCTGAGCTGGAGAGATTAGGACCTTGATCAAGTAAGAATTTCATAGAGAGAGGGACCAGAAGCTGAGTTTGCTTGAAGTTTAGAATTTGGTTGATTGAATCAGGAGTTATATGGAAGAGGATGCTCCCAGATGGAGACTTGATTGCTCTTTGATTTGGCTCATAGTTTTCAGCACAGAGGTGGATTATATCAGGGAAAATATTGACAGAAGGGAGGAAGTAAATGGGCAATTTTGATTCCCATATTCCATACATATCACACTTGTTCAAAAAACTGTTTCTCAGCGGGCAGAAGGTCTGCAAGTGATTTCTGTCCCTAACCAAGTCTTGAAATAAGTGGTCCCTATCGGCCAAAGGCATTGCTTCAAGTTCCTTGTGAGGTGCATTTAGAGGAGTAATGTTTAAGGCAGCTGGAGTGGCCATCTTCAAATTTTCTGTGTCTGTATTTGAACCTAGGACTTGTGCAGTGACAAACTGGTGAAAATTGCCTTTGAAGCTTTGTAAGGGAGCTGGCAGACTAGTCTTTGATATAGATGTGGCCCCACTATGCAAATGTTATGGTAAAAGAGAAAATTCTGCAGAATTTAGACAGGCTTTTAAATGAATTCACTGGATTGATAGGCTCTGTGGGTAAACTGCAGAGGGAATGGGATTTATTTTGTAGCCAAACGGGCGAAATTTTGCAGAGGATTTTGACAAATGGACTTGGCATGGGAAGTTTGGAAACTCTACTGGCGGAGACGAGCCTAAAATGTATTTTGATGGCAGAATTTGCAGGTGAGGGCAAGTTTGCCAGGTTTCTTTTGAACAAAGGGTCACCTAGTGAATTTACAGGTGAAATTTCAGGGGCTGGAGTGCATTTTAGTGCGAATTTGCAGATGTTCAATCAATTTCAATGGAGACACTGCGGGAAAACATGGTTTATGGGTCACCAGTGGGTAAATATCTATTTTTTAATGGCACAGAGAGCAATTAGCAGGTCTAATGCTAAGCTGAGGGGCTGGATTTGCAGGAGGAACTCGCTTGGTCGAGTAATCTGGAGTGGTGGAGGCAATTTTGTCGTAAAATGGCATGCACGTTGTCTACGGGCGCCCAATAGAAAATGAACAAAATAGTCTTTTTCACGACTTTTTATTGAATTTGGGACATTTTAGCGCTTTTGGCACTTTTCGGGGATGACGTCAGCATGACGTATTTTGGCGCATAGTTGGTACGGAAGATGACGTTGCAGTCGACATGTATGGTGACGTGGTGGATGACATGTTGACGGGGTGGTGACATCAGCGGGTGATGTGGCAATGGTACAGAGCAGCGGCAGGCCGACGTGTAGGTGACGTCATATGATGATGGAGACCTAACGTTAGGGGGCAGGTGGCGAGCGGTTTACGGTTTTCCCTGCACCGCTTTTGGCTCGGGGTGGTATTGTAGAGGGGGGCTCCAATCGCGCCGGGCGACTGACGCATGGTGGGGATACGACAACAATACCATCCATCCCCCGGACACTAACCTTCAGTAGATCAGGGCATGCAATATTTCCGCCCACCGTTGGATTAATGAGTTTGGATTGGACGGCAGACGGGAAGTTAAAAGTCGCGGGGTTTGGAATGATGGGGGCCCGCGCATATTTAAATGTTTTTTAAAATATATGCGGGGCATGAAACTTAGGTTATGTAGGTTTAATGTGTCCAGCGTTGGGGTTTTGGTTATTTGTTAATCAAATATCAAACGAAACCCAAATAAAATGTATGTGCGGAGTTAATATGGTATGATTTGTGTGTGTGGGGGGGGGGGAGGTCAACATAGTTATTAATCTAACCAAATGTTAGATTAATCCTAAGTATTTTGGACGCAGAAGGGTTAATACCAAGGCCCCAAATGGACCTAGTATTCCCCTAACTTTGTATTGTATGGCTATAGTGCCAAGGGGTGAGGATATTTATATTTTTGGGTTTTTTATATAGTTTTTTCTGTAATAGGGATGGGTAAATGATTAAGGGAGTTAAATAATAGAGTTAGAGGTTAATATGAGTTTATGGATTGAAACTAAATGGATGAATGCTAAGTTTATAGAATGAAAACTTAGGCATAGGGAAGTGAAAGGAGTATGGAATGATCATTTTACACAAGAAATGTGGCTTCTTTCCACTAAGTAAACTCAGAGATCAGTTTATAATTTCTCATAAAATGAAGTGAAACTAGACTTATTAGGCAAATCCCAAGGTCCTTGAGAGGATGTTAGTAAGTGACCTTTGGGGGAATGAAGGGGAATTAGTCATGCTTCCAAAGTTACACAACCAAACAACTTCCATGGTGCCAATGTCATTGATGATATGAGTCTTTCTTGGCAAGACAAAAAGTGATTATAGCCTTGCTTCTGCAACCTCAAACTGCCTACCCAGCCTAATACACCTAGCATTTTTTCTTCCTTTGGATTGGGTGCACTTGAACTGGCAAACCCTAATTGTCCTCTTTTCTTTTGACTGCCCTCCTACCGAAATGTACCCTTATCTCTTCCAAGGGCCCAGATTAAGCAGTTGGGCTCCTTATCTTCTCTATCTATCTACTCATCTGCCCAGCTTAAACTGTTTGGACACATATTCATTCTCTATTCTACAACAGCAAATTCAAATATCGAGTGGTCCAGATTGAATTGTTGGGCCATCCATCAAGTGTGATAAGAAGCAATATCTTCACATTGTGAACTTGCAAATAAGATAGCAGTGGCATTTTGACTTGCCACTTTCCTGGTCTTTTGGTTTGGGGTTCATTTTTACTATTTTTTCTGATCAATTCATTTTCTTGCCTTTTGATTATTCTTTTAAGGTATACCCTCTTTAAATTTTTTTTTTAACTTTCTTTGTCTGTATACAAAATATGGAACCTTTACAGCATGCAAGGATGAACATATTTCCCACTTCCATAGTCAATCATGAAGAATGAAACCTATTGGTATAGGAACCTAACATAATATAGTGCAAAGCGAAAGAGAATGAAAGCAAACCAACAAGTATGAAAATCACTTTCACATCAACGATTCAAATGCAACGCAAAATGTTCCAAAAATTAAGAAAATAATTTCACTTTCACTTTCAGTTTGGACCATAAACAACTTCAAAGAAAACACTTTCTTTTGATTCCAAGGAGGCAATTTATTTGTATTTTGTCGCTTGTCAAATGAAGCCTGAGAATTTTCACTATATCCACTAATGAAAACAACTTAAGGCACAAGAACCAAAAGTAATCTACAGGCACCTCTGAATACATAATGACTCTTCAACGCAAGCAAACAATCTGTGATCAGAAGACTGATGAGTGTACTAAAGTTGACCTAGAAGACCTATAACCCTAAAAGGCTAATCAAACTTCAAAACACTCAGGCCAAGTCAAAAGGCAGTTGAAAGAAGACAATGAGAGAGCCAATTAACAAACACACCAGTAAATCACAAGGATAATACAACTGAAACTGAAAATCACAAAGACAACCCTAAATTTCTATGTTTTCTACAATCATCGCACCTCTTATCAATAAAGTAGTGATCATCGCTACTGTAACTAAAAATCCACCGATATCATCGTGACTGTCAGGATCATCTCCGTGATGGTCAAGGAAAAGGGAAAATAAATCTAAAATTTTCAAAAATAGCTCAAGATGACAATCTTCGGACATCTACCAAGTAATGACACTGACTGCAAGCAAGCAATGAAGTCTATAAATCAATGGTTGACCAAACTCGTCAAAAGACACAGTGAAGGAGATGAAGGAAAAGGTCATAGGCTCCCCGATGGAGTCACCATTTTTGTTTTCAAGGTTAATCCTCTCTGCAGACAAAGACAATGCCTCTAGCCCAATGAGTGGGTCTAGCAACTTGAGAGGAAAGTCAACTAGACATCTTCGTAGATTATGATTGAAAAATAGAACAAGAGAGGGGGCCTACCTTGCTCTGACGCTAATCCGATTCCCTTTGTTGAAATCCTTGAACTGCTTGTGTCAAGGTCTTGTTCCTGCTTTCTTCAATGCTTATGTACTTGCACAAACACCAAGAGACAACAAAGCATACCAAAACCAATAATATTCTATTTAGTTGATCAAGGAATGACAAAAATATACATACATGAACATATATATTGGGAAGATGAACCAGCATTTTTATTATTATTTAAAGAATAAATGGGAATCTTACAACCATATCCTTGATGTTGAAAGGCTCTCCTTGAGTTGTAATCCAAGTCCAAGCGAAGAAACTCTCCAACACTCCTCCAAGTCTAATGAATGGCCTCTAGCATAAGCTCAACATAAGGGTGCAAATGGACATTGATAAACCATTTGGGAAAGGTAGAGGGGAAATTTATACATAGGGAGAGGGAGTTGGACCTCCTCCAAATATAGGATTAGGCCCACATCTTAAGGAGGTATCTCATAGGGATGATACCAAGAGGTCAAATTAGGAGGATTCGAACTTATCTATGTGAAACTACCTCCAGTTCTCCTCTCTGGAAGCTTCGGGATCACGAAGCTTCTCATTCTCTTTGGGAAAAAATCCTTTTTGAAATCATCGCGAGTATGAGAGGCAATAGAGTGATTCCATCGCTCACTTAACAAGGTGCAACAGGAAATCATCATGGTTTTGAGCTTCATAAGGGCGATGATTCTCATGTTAGGGTTTCATGAGCTATTTCTTCAGGGAAGGCTCTAGATATTTTCCAGGCAAAGTTAAAGGAGGGATTTGAGTTGTATACATTGATGAGTATATTGTATAATGATAATGTTTCAGGAACTTTAGGGTATGTCACAAGGAAGTGCGGGAGGTGTGACAAAATACTATATAACACTATGTAGATACAAGGATTTCTCTTGTTTTTTTAGGGTGTGTTTAGTAATTGTCATTCAAACAAATGAAAAACTCCATTTTTTCCCTTTTGTCTTTTTTTTTTCTCTTCAATAAATTGAACAACTTTTGTTCAATCCATTAAACAACACCGATTTATTTTTGTGTGTTTTTGTTGTTCAAATAATTGAACAACTATTGTTCAATCAATTGAACAACACCAATTTCTTTTTGTGTGTTTTATTGTTCAATCAATTAAGCAACACTGATTTATTTTTGTGTGTTTTTGTTGTTCAATCAATTGAACAACACTGATTTATTTTTGTGTCTTTTTCTGTTCAATCAATTGAGCAACATCGATTTCTTTTTGTGTGTTTTGCTATTCAATTAATTGAACAGTGGTTGTTCCATCAATTGAACAACACCGATTTATTTTTGTGTGTTATTTGTTCAATCAATTGAACAACTGTTGTTCGGTAGAAAAACAACTGTGATTTCTTTTTGTTGTTCCATCATCGGTTATTCCATTTTCCATTTTTCTCTCCCATCTTTTCTTAGTAAAACCATCTGTTTGGATTTGGAATTTATACCTGAGATAAAAGACCATTATGACTTGTAAAACCTTTGATGGTCATATTTATTCCGAAACTAACCTCGTTGATCTATATAATGACTAGTTGAATATTTTCCCTTTGGACATACCATAAAATGATTTACTATCTTAATACCATGTTGGTCTATCTTTCACACTTTAAATTGATAATTCCATTTGGTATCGTGATATAGGGATAAAAGCATAACTTTCATTGGAATTTTTTTTACTTCTCATGCCATCCTTGACTCTTAAGAAGTAAATGAGCCTCCCTCCCTTTACAATAAAAATATGAAAATGTGAAAATGTGAAAATGAAACACACGTATTCTTAAAAGGGATAGGGGGTCTCATCACGAGCCAACCTACAATGAACATAAGGGTGTAACAGTTGACATTCCATTATGGCCACCACACCAAGGTAATGACCTTCTTGATAGTCAAAACTGTTAGAAAGAGAGGAGGTCTAGTCATGAGCTGGCCTGATCACTTTGTTATAACCTGGTGAATGGTACTATGAATATCTAGTTACCATGCCATCATAGTGGTCTCTTCATATCAATGAAAGGAAAATTCATTTAAATACTAAAAGGAGGAATATGGCTCTTTTTTGGGGTTAAAAAGAAACCTTGTGGAGGCTATGAATGCTTGCTGGCAGCAGTCTCTCTGCTTGTGGTATTGAAGTGCTATGTTACATTGCCAAATATTCCTTATCCTATTACTTCCTATTGACTCATTTCTAAAGGTGAATTTACCATTTGAAAAGAATTTATAACTAAATTAACCAACATGCATGGTAAGCTATATCTTTATATGCATTATATCATTATTGTTTGACCAATCAATACCAACAATCGTTATCATTTATCATCGGTCATGCACTCGTCACCTTTTCCACCTAAGGCAAATATCTCTTCACATAATGACCTAGTCTCTATTTTATTCCTTTTTACGGGCATTTCAAATTTTTTGCAACTTGTACTGATTTGACTATTTTTATCAAATTTACGCTGCTTTGATTATTGTCTAGCTGAGTTTATGAATTCCCAATGCCCTTTCCCCTTTTCCCATGCTTTATGGTCATCGACACCCTTTTCTCATTAGAGGGGGCTGGTCTGCATTATGGATAACATGTGTAATGATTATTAAACTGATTTGTGATTGAAGGGGGGAAGGACTGCATTATCAATGCGCGTGTGTAATAATTATTAAACTATATTTTAATTGGAGGGGGGAAGGGCTACATTATGAATTCGCATGTGTAATAATTATTACGTTGTTTTCTGATTGGAGGGGGGAAGGTAAGAATTATGGAAAGCATGTGAATTAATTATTAAGTTGCACCAAAAATGGTTGATGAGACAAACAAAATAATTTCCTTTAATATTAATTCTAAAACAATGTCACTACTCTGTTAATAACTTTAACATTTTGTATTTGGTTTACGGTGTTGTTCCAAATTATGAAATTGTGAGAAGAGTGCATGCAAAAGTGCAAGTGAACCAGTGATTGAGAAACAACAACCATGTGAGGAAAAGCCATCCGTAGTGAACCTACAGTACTCTGAGTATCAGAACAGGCTCGTGCAATTCTTGAGCGCGCCAGCTGCCTTCAATACCTGACCAAATTACATGGATTCCATGAGGAAATAACACATGAATTTTTGTAGAATCTACAGAATGGATGCACGAAAATGGAAGGCAGAAACATAATAGTTTCCGAAGTAGTTACAACTGAAGTCTCTGAACTTCTAGAATAAGGCACAAGATGGATGGATAAGCATGTTCTTCTGCAGGACACAGTCATAGTATTCCAAGGCCCAGATGAACAATTGGTACACAAAGGGAAAGGGATTCAACCCACAACTTTAAGGAAACCATGGCAGGAATTGGCAACCATTGTTCACAGGTATATCACTTTTGATGAATTTCAAGATGTGGTAAAACCTCCACAACTCAAACTATTAGCTATTCTGAAGAAGAAAATTACAGTTAATTTTCCATTTTATTTAAATTATTTATTGCATGATGTTGCTAGTCAGGTCAGGAAGGCTAAGGACACACATTCTATCACCGTCCATCATGGCCTGATCAAATTAATCATCATTCATGGATTGGCACAGTAGCAATTAACCTGGGATAACCTTGTAAATCATGATTTAACAGCCCCAGAAGAAAACCCAAAGATTGAACAATAGGGGGTAAGAGTAACAGGTTGGAAAAGGACAAGAAAAAGAATAAATCCTTCTTTGGCCTTAAGCCCAGTAAAGCGTAGGCACTCTGTGAGGATAAAATCACAGTAGCACACCCCAATTCCAATAGAAGAAGCATGGTCATCTCACATGCCCTCTCCAAGTCCATAAGATGAATTTTTGGAGGAATACGAGGAAGGAGTGGCTCACGTATTATAGAATATGGGGACGTACTATGAAGAAAGGGAGCCATCTAGAAACTCAGAATGGCGAAATCATGCCCTTAACCAGTCTGCCTCTGCCGATAGTTCTGGCCCTGCTGAAACTTTTCCATTTGCTAATTATTTGGAGGGTCAGAGGGAATTAGTTCCATTTATGAATGAGCCCCTTGAGAGAGAGACCCATGTAGAGGAAACCCTCAGGGATGGAAATCAACAAGAGGTTACTTTTCCATTGGAATCCCTAGTGAAGGAAAACCCTACAGAAGGAACCTTGGAGGATGAAAATCAACTAGGGGATACTATCTTAATGAAGTCCCCAGAGGACAAGGCCCATGAAGAAGAAGACACTGAAAAGGACAATCAATCAAGAGACAGCATTCCATTGGAGTCCCCTGAGAGAGAAGCCCATGTAGAAAAATACCTGGAAGACGAGAATCCATGGGGAGGAACCGTTCCATTGGAACCACATCCTGATATTGGCACATCTCCTCCTGAACCTGAAATAAACACAGTTGTGCCACCTCCAATCAAAAACCCCACAATGAAGAAAATGTATAAGGATAGATTGAGGAAGATGCTTAAGAAGTACAAGAAGTAGAAGAAAATAGTTAAGCAATTGAGACAATGGTTAAAGGAAGTAGTTAGGCTCTGGAAACTAAAAGTGGAATTGGAAACTGTAGGGACCCAAACAAAACACTATTCTTTGGAGGATACTGAAACCCAAATTGAGAGTCCTTTTGTATGTCCAAAAGGGACCCAAATAGAGCAATCCCCTTTGAAGAATGACTCAGACTAAAGGTCCTTGCATTTGCTCAATAGAAACCCAAACAGACTTTCCCACTAGAGATGTTGTTTTCCAAACCAATTATGAGGAGAATACTGAGGAGCACTGATGTATGCCCCAATGAACAATTGAGGTTGTTGTTCAAACTAATTTTGAAGGAAATTACAAAGTAGATTGTTGTATGTCCCAAGAAGCGGCTGAAGCTGCCTTTCAAACTGATTCAATGATAACACAGGATGATGAAACTCAGATAGAGGAAACACCTCATTACATTCCTCTAGTAAGGGAAGATGTTATTATAAAATTGCAAAATGAACTAAACAATACCTAGCAGGAGTTGGCCCAACATAAGGAAGAACTAGTTTGATTACAAGTACACCAAGAATTATGAAAGAAATTCGAAGCACTTGCCATAACAAAATATGAGACTTTCACTAATTTCAAAGATGAGCAAAAGAAAGTAAAGAAAGCACAAGCCAAGCTGCAGAAGTCCAAGGAGAAAATTGAAACTATTTCCTCTCTTTACTCTGATGTGTTGTCGATCACCTGCCACCAATTATGCACTATTCTTGTTAGAAAGATACCTCTTCTTGAAAGTGAAAGCTATCAAGGCTGGTAAGTCAGTAGAATTTAAGACCACTCCAGAATTTGTCAAATGTTTTAAGGAACAAAACAAATAGGTACAACGGCTTTTATGTGAATTATACATGGAAAATTTTTTCTTGGAGGATGAACTGGATAGTAATCCTCACCCCTTCATTAGGGATATTCAATTTCAAGCTTTTCTCTCTTTTGCTACCAATCAGATTAAATGGGATAAAGCCTATAACACTTTTCAAAAAATGGAATATGGTATAGACTTATGGGTCAGGAGAGAACCCACAAAACCCCTACATCTTTCTATCCAGCATAAACAATTCATGAAATGAACAAGAGTCATGGCTCAATTAGGACCACTCCATACGGATATCATACAGGTAGGACAGGAATAATTTCTAGAGATTAAGGAGGAAGCTTTGTCAGTAGAAAGATAAGGATGGGAAGCTTCCACTAACAATGTTAGGAATAGTGAGTCATTTGGGTATAGAAATTACAATGCTGCCTCTACTCGCCTACACTGATACAACAATATGGTCCTAAGCATGGGCCCTGACTAGATAGGGTGCCGCTATAGATGTCCCATTATCTGGTACCCTCTTGTTGAGTATTAAAGTGATTATAATTTTCCATATTACCATGTAAACTAGGATTTGTAGTAATTAAACAGAAAAACAGTTTTAGGCTATATAAGGAAGAAGTTTGTCCTTCTTATTCCTTAACACAACTGCACCTCAATCATCTTATTGCATCATGACATGCAAAAAGGTAAGCAGGGGGTATGTTGGGCCATGGAAAAGGCATGTTTTATCCTCATATTAGCTTAATTAATGATTAGTATTTATGTGTTTATCTTCGTTTTAGGAATAAATATAGAAGAAATAATTATAAAAGCTAGATAAAATCGATCATTAACAAATTAGGTAAATCTAGGCATGAAAAACTAACTTTCACTATCTTTGTCTGCAGTAACACGAATTGAATGATTGTTGTTCAAATGACCGAACAATAGAAACCAAGAAAGGAAAATGAAAACTTCTCAATTACAAAGGATATCGAAAGACCATGAGAACCAATTCTATTATGCGATGAAATTAGATTGTCGGTTGTGAAATCCTCATGATCTCCTCATCCTGGGGATTTGCTTTTATCCGTTTGTCTTTCCTGGCTTATATAAAGCTAACAGGTGAAATGAACAACTAGTTAGAAAATTCAAGATTGTAACTATTCATTTTTGAAACAGAATACTTTCATTACTGTGACGATGTAACTCTATTATCAAGTTTAATGAAGAAGACTGTGTTTTACCTATAATCACATTCTGAGTGTCTTTCGGCACTGATTTCTAGAGACTTTGGGCTTGGTTAATATGAGATTTACTACTTTAATTGTGTCATATTTATTCTTGTTTATTCTTACAATTGTTTATTATTGTTAGTTCATGGAATTAGAGTTATTTCGATTGTTGTGAGTATTGATTATTACGATTTTCTTTTGCCGTTAAAACTAGATTCTAGATATTGTTGTGTTTTACGCGTGTTAATCTTTACTGAATTGATGAGGTTAGTTTAGGTATTTGTTTGTTGTTCACTATGAAGTAGTGCTATCAAAGGTATTAAGCTTGTAGTTGATTTCCTTCCATGAGATGTTTGATTAGTTAATTATTGTTCATTTGTTGTAGCTTTCCTTTATGTTGAACAAATTATTGTATGTACTAATTAAAATTTGCTAAGAGTGATTCCTTTTACTTATGTTTTAGTTCATTTCTCTGCATAATTGATTAAATTATATTTGAACATGCTTTAAAGTTTTGTTTCATAATTTCTTTGGATTGAACTTCGAGAATTAGATATTTATTATTGCAACAATTCTAAATCATTTCATTATGAATTAGCCTCTAAATTAACTTGAATAGACAATGTTGAACACTCTTGAAATAAACAGGCTTACCCTGGGTTGATGATTAATGTAGGTATTAAGATTTCTTTCAATATTCATCTTAGTGCACCAACATTTTGGCATTGTTGCCAGGGAGAGTGTTTCAAAGTGATTTCTCTTTTATTTTGCTGTAAAAGATAACAAGTGGGTCTCTCCACTGCTAGTTGTTCCCAAGAAAAATGGGAAGTGGTGCATCTACATTGATTATTGGGAATTGAACATGGCCACACAAAAAGATCACTCCCCTCTTCCATTTAATGATCAAGTCCTTGATACACTCTTAGGAAAATATTTATTTTCCTTTCTGAATGGCTTCAACCGCCACAATCAGATCCAAATCATCATTGAAGACCAAGAGAAAACCACATTTACCTACCCATGGGGTACATTCACTTACAAAGTGTTACCGTTTGGCTTATGCAATGACCCAACTACGTTTCAGAGGGCCATACTCAGTATTTTTGCTGATCTGATAAATGAAGGACTTGAAGTTTACATGGATGACTTTACCCCGTATGGGGGAAAATTTGATCAAGCGCTACAGACATTAGAGAAGGTTTTGGAATGATGCATCACCACCAGACTATGTTTAAGTAACGTTAAGTGTCACATTATGATGGCAGAAGGCGTAATCCTAGGACACTACATTTCTCCTGCTAGGATACAAGTAGATCCAGCAAAGAAATAGGTAATTCTCCTACTACCTACACCTCGTACTTAGACGAAGGTGTGTAGCTTCCTAAGATATGCAGGTTATTATCGAAGGTTTATAAAAAAAAAATCACAAATTGCTGCGCCTTTGTATGGTTTAATAGGAAACATTGACTTTAAATGGTCTGATAAATGTGACACAACTTTTATAGATTTGAAGAAATTAGTTTCGATGACACCAGTATTGTGTGGACCCAACTGAAAGATTCCCTTTCAAATCTCTATGGACAGGTTAGATGGAGCAATAGGCATTGTCCTTGGCCAAGAGGAGGATAGAAAGCCTTATGCTATTTATTATATCAACAAAAAAATCATTGCTGCTGAGCTTAAGTATACAGTAATAGAAAGGAATTCTTTTTTGTCATTTATGCCATAAACAAATTTAGACATTATATAACTGGCTATCAAGTTTTTCTTTATAATGATTATTCTACCATTAGATACTTAGCTAAAAAGCCCATTACAAATGGTCGAGTGACTCATTGGTTGTTACTTTTGCAGGACTTTAATATCACCATTAAAGACCGTCCATGCAAGGAAAAGCCAGTCACGGAATTTTTATCTCAAGTTCCAAAGATAAACGATCCGTTGGTAGTAGTTGACCAGTTTCCAGATGAACATTTGTTTTCCATAGCAACTAAAATGCCATGGTATGCAGATGTAGCAAATTATCTAGCACTAGGGAATCTTACCAAACACTTGACAACAAGGGAAAGGAAATAGATTGTCCATCTCAGCACCCGATTTTCTTGGATTGGCAGATACCTTTCTCATAGAGGGTTTGATATGTGCATGTGCATATGTATTCGTGAAGATGAAATCTATGACATCCTAAAGGCTTGCCATGATGAGCCTTGCAGAGGACACTTCGCAAATCACTGAACGGGGCACAAGGTACTACAAATGGGCTATTATTGGCCCACTATTTTTAAAGACACTAAGAAATATGTCCACGCTTGTGATAGCTGCCAAAGGATGGGCCATCCTCATCAATATGACGAAATGGCACTCTAGCCCTAATTGGTAATAGAACCTTTCAAATGATGGGCATTGGATTTTGTTGGCCCATACCATCCACCATCAAACCAAAATTCCTACATACTTGTTACTATAGACTATGTAAGAAAGTGGGTAGAAACAATAGATTTTCCAAGAGCTACAGAAGAAGCCATAACCAATTTCCTTTTTGGGTTATTTGTGTGATATGGTTTACCTAGGGAAGTGATACAGATGGTGGGGGTAAATTTGGAGGACATAAGATTACAACCACTCTATGGAACCACCACATCATAGATAGAGTCACTTCCTCGTATTACCCGCAGTTGAGCGGGCAGGTTGAAAACAACAATAAGGTCATCGAAGCAATTTTGGACAAGATAGTTTCGACACATTAGTAGGACCAGGCTGCTAGATTGGCAGAGGCCTTGTGGGCCTATCACACAAATTGGCGAAATACTACTGAATATTCTTTGTACCAACTTGTATTTGGAAAAGAAACTATCTTTCCTATTGAATTTGAAATAAAGACTCTGATAACATCCCAGGAAGTGGGATTGGATCTTATGGAGGCCCAAACTAAGTGAATTCAACAAATAAATGAATTGGATGAGGCTTGACTACTTGCCCTACGCAATTCTTCAGCAGCAAAGCGAAAAGTGGCATGACAGTCTTATTAAAAAGAAGACATTTTAGAAAGGAGACTGGGCACTCCTCTATGATTCTAGATTTCAACACTTTCTGGAAAGTTACAAACAAGGTGGCTTGGCCCTTATGAAATTCAAGAGGTACACAACAATGGCACTCTCACTCTGACTACCATTGATGAGTCTGTCCATTCTTTCTGGGTGAATGGAGATCGGGTGCGTCTTCATCATAAACTACTCACCAAAGAGTCGTTTTTCCAATTGGTACATGATGATACCACTATGAAAATTTTAGTTTCTCGGAGTGATGACCCAAAATATTTAATTTCATAAAAAATTATCTTTTGTCAGCTGTAAATAATGTATATATTCTTTTTACGGTTGGTTGCAATTTAGTTTAGCCATCACTATGTAAATATGAGGATTTCTCTTGTTTTTTTAGGGTGTGTTTAATAATTGTTGTTCAAACAAATGAATAGCTCCAATTTTTCCCTTTTGTCAGTTTTTGTTGTTCTATCAATTGAACAGTTGTTGTTCAATCGATTGAACAACACCGATTTCTTTTTGTGTGTTTTTGTTCTTCAATCAATTGAACAACAACGATTTATTTTTGTGTGTTTTGTTGTTCAATTAATTGAACAGCTCTTGTTCAATCAATTGAACATCACCGATTTCTTTTTGTGGGTTTTTGTTGTTCAATTAGCTAAAGAACTGTTTTGCATGAACCAAGTGAAACAATTGTTCGACTAGTGAATGCACCACAAGGGGACTACCCATTCACTTTGATAAGTGAGAAATGGTTCTTGTCAGTGTGGTAGAATGTCATGGTATTATTTTTTCCAATCATGTGTTGCATTTTAAACTGTAAAAGTGATGATGTGTTTTCCATCACTTGTTGCAGCAACAATGATATGTTGGCCTTGTTTTGATAGGTAGGGTATTATTTTCATTTTGATGTAAACTTGACCACCGAGCACGTGTTATAAACGCATGGCAAGTATGGGATGCTTGGGTCATTAGTTGGTCATGTAAATTAAGAATGTAATTTGTAGAATTGTACTACAAGTTTGTAGAGGGTACAGGTTTGGGCTCATCGCTTATGGCTCCGAAGGACAAAGGTGAAGGAGAAGGAAGGGTGACCTGTCAAGACACTTGTAGTGCAGACAAGGTACAAAGAAGTTGCAGATTATTTTCATGGTTTTGGAGGACCAAAATCTCATCAGTGGGGAGGATTGATCCAGGGGGCTCTAGACACATGCAAAAGTCCAAGAGGGATCATAAATGGTCAAAATTCAATGTGGTCAGATTGCACTCAAACTAGCACCAAATCGAAGTGCTCGTCACCCTGATTCCAACGACGCAAATGACACTTAAATCCAAGCTTGTATGGAGGAGATGGGTCCATTCAATGTTCATAGTTGACTTAACCAAGTGGTAGGGTTAATGGTCCTACAAATTGTGCCAACAAAGGTCATTGGAACCCAACCACTAGACGGGGAAAATTGTGGCCTACTTAGTTTGCCCAATGACCCTTATTTTCTAGCAATTTTAAAATGTACATTTTATTTTAAAAAATAGAAAAAAAAAAATTAATTAAAGGGGTGGCGGGCCACCACCCCTGCCACCCCACTGCATGAATTAATTCAATATCTATTTTATATGAAACAGAAACTGGTGGGAGTTGAACCCACCACTGGCGAGTTCGTTGGCCCCCGCCCATGCAGAAGCTCCACATAAAACCAACATTTGACCACATAAAAAACCGCGCGTTAATATTATTGCATACGTGGAAAATTTAGCAGGGGCAAGATTTGATCTCCCGACCTCTCCGTCTCCAGAACTCCACCCTAACCAACACACCAACTATGCTGATTGGTTAATCTGCATGCATATATATATTTGAACTTACGCATTTGTCATTCGATAGAGGAAGAAGAGCAGGTGAGGCCTAGCGGTGGAGTGTGAAACTGTGTGGCGGAACTTTGATCTAACGAAATCTAGAGCAGTCCAATGGGGACAAAACCATGATTTGCAGGCCAGAGGTGGAACCATGATTGGCATGCATTTTTAGACAAATTCTCAGAGAATATTCCTTGATGCCTGAAGATTCTTCAGGGAGGTAAGTTTTCATTTTTTCAGAATGATGTGACGTTTACAATCATTTTAACTAGAATTTCACAGGGAACATGATGGTGTAATCAGAATCACCATCTGAGCAGCATATTTTCATATTCTTGGTAGAGTAGAATCTTTGAAGAATCATGAGGTAATCTTCTAGATTCCTTCGAGGCTAAAATTTGCGAGAGCTAGAATGCAGCCAACTTTATACTCAAAAATCTCAAAATATCGCAAGGATCATGATGGCGATATCAGATTTGTGATCTAAGCTGCATATCACCATTCATCCCATAGAAAAAAATAATTAGAGAATCACATGGAATCTAAAAGATTCCTACAGGCCCAGATTTCGACGACTTCAAAATTCGACAAATGGATAGTTGATTTTACACCTCTTGATGATAAAAATTCAGTGGTATAGTTAGTTTTTGTAGCTGAGCTTTCCCTTTTTGGCCAACTTAAAAGGTGAAGGTACATGAATCATGTAGGTTTTAACCCCATACAAAAGTTACCTACATACATTCTAAAACATAGAAAATAAACAATGCGAGAGCATAACACATAAAACACATAACACAAAGAATTTTCCCCTGGATACCCAATACTGGGACTACCAGCTTGATTTTCATTATGCTTCCTTTCAATGTACAATACATATTTATACATGTCGAAGCATCCACATACCCATGGACTGAAAACCATCATGTCCAATACCATGACCTCAAAACTTTTGTCAAAAACATGTGGCGAAAATCATGCACAAAACCATAGGTGGGTCTGCCCAACCTAACATAGGTTCCAAAACCAAAATTTTCCAGGGCACTACCCTGGACCCCATAAAGTGGGGTTATGGGTACACCTCAAACCCCATGTGACCCCCACTCTAACCCCCCTGGTTAACTACGTGGGCTAGTCGTGGAAAGAATATAACACAACCCAACAAATCAGTCATGTCACGTTTTCCTTAATAATTGTTGAGATGGTGTATTATGTTTTGAGATCCATGTTTGATGGTATGTTGTGGGATCATTTTTGCCACATTATGTAATATTTATTTAGATTTTTACGCTATGTATTTTTGTTGATATCCCTATGTAACTATGTTGAAGGGATACTCATTGCCACATCGTGCGAGATCATGTGAGTTTGCCATGTTGAGAGGAAGCCTTCTTGAGTGAGAACTCCTGTAAGAAAAACATTTCGTGGAGAGACAAGCCAATATTGTTTGAGGGTAGATGTAATTTCTATGACATAGAGTCTTCCATGTACATCATAATGTTTTTTCCGACACTATTTGAAGCAGCCAACGCCACCTTGACACCATGCCTGGAGATGTAGTCCACACTAGACGAACTCTGTTATCAAATGTCTCTTGTTTTGAATTTTTGATCATTGTCATGTTTCCTATTGTTTAAGAATGTAGATATGTTCTTTTATTATCTTTAAAATTCAATTCTAATAACATCACAGAAGTAAAATATCTTTGATAATTCCAGTAGCTGAAGGAACTTGGATCAAGTTTAGTATTAGAGCAGTCTTCTCGCTGGTGTGAATTGCAAGCGTGAACAATTAAACGTGCAACAATTGAGGATGAAAAATACATGTACGAGTAAATTCTCAAGATGTCCTAAATGGTGGACATGTTGTATAAAGCTTATGAGATACAGGAGAAAGAAGAAGCAGAAAGAAATGCTTCATCCGCATCTTGTAGTGTACACTCATTGTCTTAATCATCTTCTCATCATTCGAATGTGGAGATCAACCAGAGTCTTCAGGGAGATAACACCAAATTGAAGATGCTTCTACGAGAGGAGAAAGAGGAGAAGCATCAATTGTAGCTTCAGTTGCAATCCACAGAGGCAACCTTGGAATAATTGAAGCAAAACGAATGAAATCTTCAAGTAGAGCTTGCTAAATCAAGGAGGCTTCCACAGGAAGAGAAGGAGGAGAAACAGAGGTTTCTATGCTAGCTGCAAGCTAAGGATGAGGCATTGGAAAACATGAAATGTGACCCCTGTGAGGTAAAAATTAATTCTTCGACATCATGTACATTTCCTGGTGATGATTTCATTGCTTCTGAAAATGATACCACAAGAATCGGCTCCAACTTGTTAAAGAGAATAGGGTATCAGGGGAAGGGCATTGCATTAATGGTTAGGGAATCATAAACCCCATCAAACTAGAGGAATTACCCCATCAGGAAGGACTTGTGTATGTTAGGAAGGCAGCTGGGGAATGCACCAAGACAACAAGAAAACACAGACGATTCGAAACCCTCATCAGTTCTTTCCAACTCGACAGTGGAGGTAAAAGATGTTGATTTCCCTTTTGTTTCATCTTCACATAGTATAATTTATGTTGGAAATGTGGAGATACCAATTATAGGGACAAACACGAGGCTCCTTACCAGGATGAGGTACAAGGAAGAAGAAGGACTTGCTGTTAATATCCAAGACATAACTCAGCCATTGGAGGTCATGCAAAGACCTCGATTTGTAGGCTTGGGATACACCAAAGGAGAATTCTAAAGGGTGTCAAATGCTTCTAAGACATTGTTGAGACCATCAAGCAAAGAGAATGAAGGGAACACATCACCGTCATCTCATGGCAGTGCCCATTGTAGGGAAATAGTTGAGGCAAGCTCTCATCGCCATAATTACACTAGAGATAGCAAGGAAACGTATAACAAGTCTTTGCTAGCATTATGATACATGTGTTTTAATTGATGGAAACTTACATAGATGACAATTCACAATGCAACAGGTTAACAACAAAGGATTACAGATCACACTCTAGAGATTCAAGAAAGAGAGTGGTTTAAGAAGTATACGCTCATTCACTTTTTCCAAGTAGCGTATACACATAGGTTAATAGAAAAAAAGGAGTGTATACATATACATGCACTTTTATAGAAGGAAAAGCGCGTATGGGATGGAAAATCAAGGTTTTGGTCCAAGGCATTGATCCAAGGTATTTGGTCTGAGGTATTGATCTGAAGTATTTGGTTTGAGGTATTGGTCTGATGTATTTGGTCCAAGGTATTGGTCCTAAGCGGTTTTGGTCTGAGGTATTGAGAAAGGCCTGAAACTATATAAGGAGGAGAAGATCATTAGGCCAGAGTATGCAAGTATAAAATATCTTATGAAGTGTTAGAGAAAATATGCAGGTTATGGGTTTTTAATGCTTTACTTGATCTGAACTAAGGATGCACCTATGTGGTTGATGACGGATGGTGGACCAGGATCATAAGTCTTGAAATGAATTATCATTATGTTGTTTGATCATGGATATTATAGAACTAAATACTAATGCATGTTTTATTATTTAAATATTATGATCTGGATATGACTGAAGTCTGGAATAAATGTGAAGTTTTAACTTAGTATTTGTAGATCTATACATTTCCTTTCTTTGATAAAAGCATGTATACACACTGGTTCATCACATCAAAGTAGAGTATACATTATGAAATATGATATTTGAAGTTGTAGTGGGATCTGGTTGTTGTTACAGATTTCTAGGTTCTGCTTTGTGTTCTAGTGACTATGCTCTGGTGACAGTGTTCTGAATGTTCAGATTGATTGATTGTGATATGCTTTAGTGATGATGGGTTGTCAGTGATTGATTGATTTAGTTGTGGTTGATTCAGATATTAATGAATGAATTTCAGTGATTGGTTGATGTAGATGTATTTGATTGTTTTATTTCAATTGTGATTGATTTTGAGCTTCAATTTTGTTGATGGGTCCAGTATGAAAATTTGATGAAACAATGCCTTCATGTGTATTGTTGTGCACCAAGAGCATCTAATCTGAAAATTTATGAAACATGGTCCCTGGAGGAAGAGAGAAGGTCGTAACCTTCTATAGGCCGACACCTATGTACTAGTAAACATATCGTCTAGGACAAGAGCTAGGGGGTTGGAGCTCCTTTCCAATAGTAACTCGAAAATGAGTGAAGGTTGGAGCCTTCTGTAGGATGGTGCCTACATACTAGTAAATGGATCGGCTAATACAAGATCCAAGGGGTTAGAGCTCCCTTTCAGTAGCAGCTAGAAAATGAGTGAAGGTTGGATCCTTATATAGGTTAGCGCCTACGTACTAGTAAATAGTTTGGCTAGTTGTTGGGAATGGAATCCCCCCAAGGCATGTTTTGAAGCTCAAAGCCTAAGTTTTGACCGAATCTTGTTGTAAAGCTCTGTGAATTGTGGGCACGGGGCACGAAGGTACGTTAGAGTCACAGGGTTGTCCACCCTAGTTTTGGTAATGTAGTGTCAATTGGATAGACCTACCCATGGTCCATGGACCATGGGATTTTATAAATAAAGCGAGGCTCTAAGTGCATGAAGCAACCTGGATGCAGGGTCACACAGCAGACCAGTTAAACTCATCAGACATCTTCGGGGTGTAGAAACCTAGTTCTAACACCCTCATGTACTACTTCGCGTGAGACCTTAGTCCACACTATATGGACTATTGCCAAAAAGGCCAGTAGTACCAGGATTTGTTTGGTTAACTAACTCTAAACCTGGGTCAGGCCCTACTAAGCCAACAAATGGTTCCATTATCGGATCTGATGTTTGATGTTGTATCACTGGAATCTGACAAAGAAAGGAATTGAAGAGTGGTTGGATAGAAAGATTCATGAGTTCACGACGCAAGGAAACAAGAATTCACGATTATCAAAGGAATAATGGTTATATTGTTACTTATATACCGAAATCCATGAAATTTTCTTTGCATCCTTCCCCTTTGAGTTGTATGAGTGGATCGCAAAGCTAGCAAACAGTCAAGGAAGGTGTAGGCTCGAAAAACCTATTATGTGGACTCCTGAGTTGGTGCGTAGACTGGAAGCATCGGAAGATAAGATCGCACGTACTATGGATCATGGGCTTGATTGAATAATAGGAGGATTTATCACCGAGTTCATGGTAGATACTTTAGTCAGCTATAGCGAGGCGGAATGACGTTTCCTCAAAGGACTGCGAGGTAAGTATGTTAAATATTTGAACACTTGGATTAAAATGCTACTATGTGAAAAGAAAATTACGCGAATAAATTGATGTTTGGGGCTATGTGAAGTGGGAGGATCTATAGAAACAAAGGTAGCACAAAACTAAAAACTAGCCCCTTGATTTCACCTCCGCGAGAAAGCGAGGAAGAGTTCACAAAGGTTTCACCAAGAAGTACAATCAGTTTGATAAAGTACCAAATTTCATGCATACCACTTCCATCTACACCACTACCAGTTTCACCATCATCAACCCCATCTTCGCCCACACCACCTCCGCCACCACCACAATTCAATATGCTAAGCATGATAAAGCTATCAGTATTCAAAGGAGTAGGGAATGAAGATTTGAACCAGTTGTGGTTTGTGGTAAGGGATGTATGGGAATCGCAGGGAGTCACCGATGACAATATAAAGAAAGAAACACTGGTCAGCGCATTGCAGGATCGTGCACAAACTTGGTACATCAAGCACTCCAATGACAATTTGAATGCAGGGATCAAAAATATCCAAGCTGCGCTAAACAAGGAATTTAGCAGGCCAAAATCAGAGACATAGTCGATCATCAGATTTAAGGAAATCGTGATGTTTCCAGGTGAGACCCCCTGGGAGCAAGATCAGAGACTGAAGGTACAATTTGTGAAGCCAACATGACCTTGATGGATGGCCAACACCATGCATGGTTCATAGCATCCCTAACCACTCAGGGCGAGGCCTTGGAAATTGCAATGAGATTGCACAAGACCCTGATACAAGATCCTAACTTGGGATTTTAGCAGATCCATGCGCAGTTGAAAAGCTTGTGGCTTGAGATGCGGAGTTTGAAACAAGACAAGATAACTCGCCCAGAAGCACGCGAGGAGGTATGGGGTGTAAAATACAAAGGCTAAGGGCATGACAAGGACCATTTTCCAGTCTTCGCGAACTACTTGGCGGGAGGACCAATGCCATTGAGACCAAAGGCACAAGCATGACTGAGCGTGGCGTCTACATTATGGTGAATGATTTGTCAAATAGGATGGAAGCATGCTACGGATAACTGCCATATATTACAAAAGTATACACAGAATTCCCAGCAGTTGTTTTGTAATTTCTCTAGGTCAGTAGGCCACGATTTGCATACCTGTAGAAGTTATGAACTGATGATGGATTGGACTCCTACCTACAAAGTTCAAATCAAAACACGGGCCCTTGGTCAAAATGTAGGGATGGCGCACACTAGATTTAAGGGGTGTGGATGAGGTCGAGGTGGAATGGGACTAGGAGGAGGTCGTGGACAATTGATATGTTACAATTGTGGAGGATTAGGGCATTATGCCCCTGATTGTAAAAATTTGATAAAACCATCATGCTTATATTGAACCCATGCTGATAGCAAGGTTGTGCGATAAAGGAGCACTCCAACCTCCCCTGACTCAGAACCTACAAATGATGAGGTCTGAGCCACGCGAGGAAGACCCGAATGTAAATATCGTTCTCTAAAGTAGTATTACAACGGGGGATGACAAGGGAAAGCAACCCAAAGAGAGTGCCTAGGTTCACAAGGCTCCAAAAAGGGAACCATAATTTGTTTTAGAGCGTGGTAAGGAGACATTCATGGAAGCTAAGAAGAGCTTCACGGATGCCTCCACTTCAAGAAGTAAAGACAAACTGGAACCGAAAATGGACCCATCAATGCTCACTACATTCTTAAAGACATGCATGAAGCTGCTGCGTGACAACAAGGCCATGAAGGGACCGCAAGAACTCATAACTAGATGTGATGGGACCTGTTACACAGTAATTTGTCACCGTTGGTCACCGTCCCTGTTAACCTTGTTTTTGTACATTGGAAGACACATTTATGGACCTGTGACCAGTGACATAACCTAAGAACACTTGCATTATGTTCCCCTGAGTATGTACTTCATATTCCCTGAAGACACCTTTTGCAAATTATCCCTAAAAAGTGCCCTTTTTCCATTAGCGTGGGTTCACAGTGTCTTACCCGCATCAATGACTCAGTTCCTTAAAAGGGGGCGCGCCCATTGACGCTCTGTCATAGAGAAAAGCCCGCGCCACCTAAATTTGGTTATGATTTTTAGCCAGCACGCATCCATATGTTTTTTCCTCCTTTGTCATGAAGTTCTATGAAGGAAAAATCCTCAAGATAGAGGTCGAAAGTCATTTTTTATCCATGACAACTATGCTAAGCGGATTTTTAGGGATAATGCCAATCTACAACAGGTGTCCTGGTACAATGTATTTTCATCCCTTATCCATCTATAAATGGCCATCCTCATGCATTAAACCAGCTAGTTTTGCTAGAATCTTTGTGAGTGCTGAAGTAATGCTAGAGTGATAGTGAGAATTGTGAAGTATAGGGAGGTTATGTTGCCGGAATTCTGAGAGAGAGAGGTCATTTTGCAAGGCGTATGTAGCTTCTTGCCCAGTCAGAGGAGATTCAACGTCAGAACCTTGGTTGTAATCTTTCTCTGTTTTTACTCATTAATATACGACTATCATTATGGTTCCACTCATGTATCTTTATAATGGTGATTGAGTTATATCTTTTCTGACTGATATATAATTGCATATATTGGATTTTATGCTTGTATTTGTATCGTTCTTTGCATGTGCAGGTGTCCGTTTACGAGGATCGTGGGGATTGTGACCAGCTAGAGCAAAGGAACGGGAGCGTCGGTTCTTCTACAACTACTAGCGTTGGAGTCCAGGTAGGCCATCATCATTGATCTCTGATTTGCAATTAGGAACCTGCGTATTAGCGTTGTGTGATTGTTGCTAGACCCGTGTTGGGCTAGTGGGATCGCCTCTGTCCGCAGAGGGGATTTACCAGTTCAACACCAAGGTCCCTCAGATGATCTACCTGCAAAAAGAATCAAGCAGAAGCACTAAATCAGTCAAATTTCAGGACAAAAGGAAACCAAAAGGACAACAGCATGTAAAGTTTAAAAGTGTCATGAGAAAACATTAGAAAATGGGTTTTGGGCTTGAAATTTTTTCAAATGAAATTTATAAAGGCCCAAACTCCCTCCTTGCACTCTCATTGTGTATTCATAACCCTTGCAAGAGTGATTGGGCACACTTCCAAGTGAATTGAGGCAAAATCGGGCTTAGGACAGGTGCGCGACATGTCAAACTAGGCGCGCGACATGTCAGAGAGGCTCACAAAGTGTAATTTTGCAATGCGCGCGACATGTTGGGCTGCGCGCGACATGTTGGGTATGCTGCGCGACATGTCAGACCCTCTTTGTAAAACTACCTGCAAATTCACCAAGGAGCCATAAATCGCAAAAATTCGTAAGGTAGGCCCTCAATCTTAAACAATTCTTGCTTGCCATGGTTAAAGGAAATCATGTTTGCATTCTCAAAGGCCTTCTTTTGCAAATGAAAAACTCCACTTTGCTTTGGTTTAAAGTTGTCCAAATGGCAGTCCATGTCATCATTTAGCTGAGTGTATCATGATTCAGAGGGTTTTCATCATCATATTAGGTTTCATTGGGTCATGTTACACCTTATCCATGCTTCAGTTGTGCCTAGGCAAGGTTCATTTCCCTCTCCTAGGGTTTTGAATGCAATTTCTCTTGGACGGTCAAATCAATGGAAAAACTTGTTTCCTGATGTTCATACACCTTCCCCTATCCTTAATGTA
>APFE031616300.1:64476-106578 GCA_000404065.3 Pinus taeda
AAATATTCGCCCACTAAAAATTTAAAACCCCTTAATTTCGCCAAAAGGCGAACATTCGCCCCTAAAATTTTCTATGGTTGTTGTGGTTGTTGATTATTATTATTTTCAAGCACCTTTACTTTTTTAGTGATCTCATCAAGAACTGTGTATTCCTTGTTTTCTTTTTCCTGTTTCTTTTTTTGCAACTGATTCTTATACAAGACTTTTCATTGAATATTACATCTCTACTCCTAATGATTTTGTGATTTTCATAATCATATAAGCGATAACCAAAATCACTAACACCATATCCAATAAAGGTACATTTGTTTGATTTTCCCTCAAGCATTGTTCTATTTCCTTTATTAATATGGACAAAGGCCTCACAACCAAAAGGCTTTAAAAACGAGTGGTTTACATTTTTACCTATCCATGTTTGCTCTGGAACACCACCATCCAAGGAACTTGAAGGCCTTCTATTTATTAGATAAACAATAGTATCTACAACATCTGCCCAAAATTGTAAAGGAAATCTTGCTTGCAATATCATGCACCTTGCATGCTCCATGATTGTTCTGTTCATCCTTTCTGACACACCATTTTCTTGTGGTGTTCTTGGAACTGTCTTCTCTCTGCAAATTCCATGCTCTGAACAATACCTATCAAAATCTTTGCTGCAATATTCACCTCCATTGTCTAGTCTGAAACACTTCAATTTCTTTCCTATCTCAATCTCAACCAAAGCTTTCCATTTCTTGAAAGTATCAAATACATCATATTTATTCTTAATATAGTAATTCCAAGTTTTACTAGTTGCATCATCAATAAAAGTAACATAATAATGAGAGCCACCAAGAGATGATACCTGAGCAGGTCCCCATACATCTATATGCAGAAGCTCTAATTTTTTGCTCTTGTTTTCTTTCCCAACTCTGAGAAATCTGAATCTCTTCTATTTTCTATAAATGCAATTCTCACAGAAGTCCAAATCAACATTCTCCAAACCTGGCAACAAATTCCTTGAGTGAATAATCTTCATCCCCTTCTTACTCATGTGTCCAAGCCTATGATACCTTAACGTTGCATCTGCTCCTTTGTAAGTTAAAGAATTTATAGAGTTAGAAATACCATTTCATAAATACAATGTACCAACCTTTTTACCTTTTGCCATTACTAGGGCTCCTTTGGTGGGCTTCCAAGCTTTATCTATGAAAGTTGTCACACAACCTTCACCACCTAACTGCCCTATTGAAATCAGATTTTTCTTCAGACCTAGAACATGCCTTACCTCCTTTAGTAGCCATTGGTTTCCATTCTATTGTTTTACAAGAACCTTACCCATTCCAACAATTATACAGGGTTTATCATCACCCAAATGGACTTGTAGAAGATCTCCTTGAACATAGTCATGAAAATATTTCTTATCAGGTGTGGCATGGAATGAGGCCCTTGAATCTGCCACCCAGGAATTAGTAATATTTTTGAAAGAAAGAATCAAAGCATATTGTAACACCTCACCTGTCACATTTTCTTCATGATTATTTTCTTGTTGTGCATCTCCTTCTTTTCCCTTCCGAGATCTACAGTCATTCTTTAGATGTCCTTTCTTTCCACATTTCCAGCACACTATCCCCGATTTGGACTTGGATCTTCCTTTCCTTGATTTACTACGATATCCTGAGCTCTTTCCTCTTTCCATTTTTCTTCCCCTAGATTCTGCACTCAAAGCATTACCCGATGTCTCACCAAAGCTTTTCCATCTCATGTCCTCACTAAGGATAGCATCGAAAACATCATCAAAATTTAAAGTACTAGATCCAAAAATAGAGTTACTAATAGCCATTACTAAAGCATTCCAACTTTGTGGCAATGAGCACAAGAATAACAGAGCTCTAACTTCATCATCAAAGTTTACCCCTACAGAACTTAACTGGCTTGTAACAGTATTAAAATCATTTAAATGGTCTGCAACAGATCCACCTACATATAGTTTCGCCAACACCTTAATCAAACCCTATGTCATTGTTTACCTCGAAATGTTGAAGGCAACCGACGCTACGAGGCACAACCGTACTGATCCAAGTGCCTTTCTATCGAGAAGGTTCCATTCTTCATCTATCATACCCATCGACATCTTTGTTTTTCAGCCCAATGGTAGGTACAGATCTTTTTGATATAAATAATCTTCCATCTGCATATTCCATAGTTAGAAGTTTTGGTTGTTAAATTTCTCGACCCTAAACTTACCATATTGTACCATTTCTCCCACTCAAACGAGGAACCCTTCTTTCCAAAGAGTTTATCAGCCAAATATACCTTCGGCTCTGATACTAGTTGTTAGAAAATTACATATTACAGAGTAATGGAACACATAGAATATAACATAAATATAAGCATAGAAAATGCATAAAACCAGAGAGACATAGATATATGTGGTTCACCCAGTTTGGGCTACGTCCACCCTGAACAGCCAGTCCTTCCTTTCTATTATCAAGCAAAATGAAGAGACACAACCTACAACAGATCCGCTGTAATATCCTCTGTTTTCTCTCATAGTCTCACCTCTCTGTTTCTCGCTCGACGAATACACATCTATTACACAACCTCAATACAAATACCTTCATACAAAGAGATGGGTTGCCTTCTAGGGAAAAAAACCCTAAACTAAACATAAGTTCTACCGTCAGATCATCTGCCTAATGAACATCCTAGATTGAGTAGAAATTACTATACTGTTACAAGGCAATTTTACATCCGTTTTTAGCTTCGGGGGTGCTGCCCCCGAAAGCCCTGCCGAGAGACCATTGGCCCCCGTAGCCCCCAACCGAGGGGGATCGGCCCCCCTGAACCGCCGCAGGGGGGACAAGTGCCCCCCCCACCCCCCCACATGGAGCAGTGTACAAACTTCCTGGGGTATACATCCGACTGAAACAAAGACCTCTAAATAATCATGCTCCACACCCAACATATTTCAATTCTCATACGTAGTTATCATGAAGACAAGTCATGTATATAAGCGATTTTGAAGCTACACAATCGTATATATGGGGTTTTGAGGAAAAAGCAGCGGGACAGACTCAGGAAAAGGGGTTTGATATGGTTCAGTCAATTATCTGCTCTATTTGATGATGGTTACAATCCGTTGATGATATGTGGAAATGCGTTAAACCTCATAAGTTGTTAAAAAGTTGATGTATGTCTAATTGATGATGATGCCTTGATGATTCTTAATGATATTTACAATGATCAGATCTAACAATGAACAGTTGGCATAGGTTTAGGGAGGGCATGTGCTTCTAATAATGCATTGTTGGCATTATGTTACAAGATCTTAGTAGATGAGGATGCTTATATTGCTTGATCCACGTGGTTGTTTTGATTCAGGTGACTCCTTTGATAATTGACATATATAGCATGTTCATCTTGATGCTGCTGAAAGATGTTGATGGAGCAGTTAATATATGGTGTATGATAGTTGCTGATGACTATCATAGTCTTGTTTAGATTGTTGGTCCTCGTTATAAATGTTATGTATATCATTTGATGTTAAGATCATGAGAAGACCTCATTTGTAACCCCACTATGCATGGGAAGGATGATGTAATAATTTTTATTTCAGTCATGTATAAACATTTGCTATATCCCCACTTAGTTGGGTGGATGAGTCAAAATTCACGTATCCCCACTTGGTTGAGAGATTGATGCATGTATGAGTCACTAGTTATAGGAATACTGTACTCACATAGTTGAGTTATAGAGTCATTATTTTCTTTTGGGAAATATTGTTTGCAGACTCTACATGTGCTCAGGGGGAGCATGGATGGTTTAGTGCATCTCAGCATTTACAAAGGGGGAGCTTAATCAGAGAATTTGGCATGTACTCAAGGGGAGCATGGACAACATAATATATATTAAAGGGGGAGAATATCTTGGTCCGCCCTTTTCCTTTGATGTCAAAGGGGGAGATTGTTGGCATTATGATACAGGTGTTTTCCTTGATGCAAACTCACACAGATGACAGCTCGCAGTGCAATAGGTTAACAACAAAGGATTTACAGATCAAACTCTAGAGATTCAAGAAAGGGAGTGGCTTAAGAAGTATACATTGGTTCACTTTTTCCAAGAAGCATATACACATGGGTTAACATAACAAAAGGAGCATATATGCATACACGCACTTTCATAGAAGGAAAAATGTGTATGGGATGGAAAATCAAGGTTTTGGTCTAAGGTATTTGGCCTGATCTATTGGTTTGAAGTATTTGGTCTGAGGTATTGGTCTAAGGTATTTGGTCCAAGGTATTCTTCCTAAGTGGTTTTGGTCTGAGCTATTTAGAAAGGGATAAAACTATATCAGGATGAGAAGATTATTAGGCCATAGTGTGCAAGTATTGAATATCTTATGAACTGTTAGATCAAATATGCAGGTTATGGGTTTTTGATGCTTGGCTTGATCTGAACTAAGGATGCACCTATGTGGTTGATGATGTATGGTGAATTGGAATCATAAGGCTTGAAATGGATTATCATTATGTGGTTTGATCATGGATAGTCTAGAACTAAATACTAACACATGTTTTATTTTGTAAATGTTATGATCTGGGTATGACTGAAGTCTGGAATAGTTGTGAGGTTTTAAGTTAGTATTTTCAAATCTATATGTGGTTCGCTTTGATAAAAGTGTGTATACACGTTGGTTCATCACATTCAAGTAGCGTATACATTGTGAAATATGATATTTGAAGTTACAGTTGGATTTGTTTTTTGTGATAGAGTTTTGGGTTCTGCTTTGTGTTCTAGTGACTGTGTTCTGGTGACAGTGTTCTGAAAGTTCATATTGATTGATTGTGATCTTCTTCAGTGATAATGCATTGTCAGTGATTGATTGATTTAGTTGTGGTTTCGGAGATTGATGATTGAGTTTCAGTGATTGGTTGATGCAAATGTATTTCATGGTTGTATTGCAGTTGTGATTGATTTTGAGATTCAATGTTGTTGATGGGTCCATTATGAAAATTTGATGAAACGATGCCTTCATGTGTATTGTTGTGTACCAAGAGCATCCTATCTGAAAATTTAGAAACATGGTCCCTGGAGGAAAAGAGAAGGTCATAGCCTTCTATAGATCGGTGCCTACACATTGGTAAACATATTGGCTAGTACAAAAGCCAGTGGGTTGGAGCTCCCTTCTAGTATTAGCTAGAAAATGAGTGAAGGTTGGAGCCTTCTGTAGGTTGCCACCTACATACTAGTAAATGGATTAGCTAGTACAAGAGCCAGGGGGTTGGAGCTCTCAATAGAAGCTGGAAAATGAGTGAAGGTTGGAAACTTTTGTAGGTCGACGCCTATGTACTAGTAAATGGACTGGCTAGTACAAGACCTAGGGGGTTGTAGCTCCCTTCCAGTAGAAGCTGGAGAACAAGAGAAGGTTGTAGCCTTCTGCAGGTGGGTGCCTGCGTACTGGTATGAGTCTGCACTAGTACAATATTGTAAACATGTTTTTCTTATATTAAAAGAAGACAACAGCAAGCGGTTTTTTTCCCGCATTGGTTTTCCACCTTAAGTCTTGGTGTTCATGTGTGTTTCTTTTGTGTGATGGTTTATTCTGTTATTACTGCACATGGTTACTATTTATATGGTTAATGAAGTACTGATGCACTCATTAAAGATCAACATATTATGAATTAACTGTATCATAACTTCGTTGGATATATGCTGGTTGTTTTAAAGAAAGTTGTGTGTCCACGCGGGTTACCTTCATTGAAGTGGCATATATAAATTTGAGTATGAAATGAAAAAGTTATTGATTTTATAAATACTGATTCACCTGCCCTCTCGGTATTATTTCCAACAGTCTCAATATTCGAAAATGTTCATTTTGATTACAATCATGTTGTTAATGATGGACATAAATCATGGCATCATAAAACATGTACTTTTTGTGGTTTACATAACCATATATTTGTTGAGTGATGGAAAAGAATGGAAACACGAAAGAGGATGAGGTGTGAAAGGCCTTCTCCACAGTAGGAGAAGAATCATGTTAAGTAGATATGGTAGAAGAAGACTTACTGTAGTCATTGTGACAAAAGTGGTCATCAAAGGGTCACATGTTGGAGGCTCCATCCAGAGCAGCATTGCAAGGACAAAGCATCTGTGCATGAACCAAGTGAAACAATTGTGTGACCATCAAATGCATGACAAGGAGATGACCCATTCACTTTGATAAGTGATAAATGCGTCTTCTAGGTATGGTAGAATGTTATGGTCTTATTTTTGTCAGTCATGTGTTTCATTTTAAACTGTAAAAGTGATGATGTGTTTTCCATCACTTGTTGCATCAACAATGATGTCTGGCCTTATTTTGTGTTGCATTTTAAACTGTGAAAGTGATGATGTGTTTCCATCAATTGTTAAAGCAACAATAGTGTCATGGATATATTTTTGTAAATCATTTGTTGTAGTTTACATTGTAAAAGTGACGAAGTGTTTTCCATCACTTGTTGAAGGAACAATGATATGTTGGCCTTGTTTTGATAGCTGGGGTATTATTTCCATTTTGATGTAAACACGACCACATAGTATGTTTTATAAACTTGTGGAAAGTATGGGATGCTTGGGTCATTAGTTGGCCATGTAAATTAAACATGTAATTTGCATAATTGTATTATAGGTTTGCAAAGGGTGCAGGTATTGGCCCATTGCTTATGGCTTTGAAGGACAAAGGTGAAGGAGAAGGATGGGTGACCTGGCAGGACACTTGTAGTGCAGAAAAGGTGCAAAGAAGTTGTATATTATTTTCATGCTTTTGTAGGACCAAAAGCTCCTTAGTGGGAAGGATTGATCCAGGTGGCTCTAGACACATTCATAACTCCAAGAGGGCTCAGAAATGGTCAAAATTAAAAGTTTTCATATTGCTCTCAAACCAACACCATATCGAAGTGCTCGTCATCCTAATTCCAATGGTGTGAACGACACTCAAATCCAAGCTTGTATGGAGGGGACAGGGCCAGTCAAAGTTAATGGTTGGCTTGACCAAGGGGCAGGATTAATGGTCCTACAAATTGCACCAACAGCAGTCACTAGGACCCAGCCATCAATGGGCAAAATTGTGGCCTACTTAGTTTTCCTAATGACCCTTACTTTCCAATGATTTTAAAATGTACATTTTATTTTAAAAAATAGAAAAAAAAATAATTAAAGAGTTGGTGGGCCACCACACCTACCACCCCACTGCATGCATTAATTAAATATATATTATGTATGAAACTGAAATGGTTGGGAGTCAAACACACCATCAATGGGTCTATCGACCCTGCTTAGGTGGTGGTTCCACATAAAACCAACATTTTACCGTATAACAAACCGCACATTAGAAATATTACATATGCTCCGAATTTAGTAGGGACAGGATTTAACCCCCGACCTCTCTACCTCCAAAACTCCGCCCTTGTCAACACACCAGCTACACCTATTGGTTAATCCGCCTACCCATATATATTTAAACTTACACATTTGTCATTCGAAGGAGGAGGAAGAGCACGTGAGGTTGAGCAGCAAAGTGCGCAAATGTGTGGTAGAACTGTGGTCTAGCGGAATCCACAACAGGCCAATGGGGGTAGAACCATGATTGGCACACATTTCGAGACAGATTATTAGAGAATATTCCTTGATGCTTGAAGATTCTCTGAGCAGGTAAATTTTCATTTTGTCAGAATGATATGAAGTTTACAGTCATTTTAACTAGAATTTCAAAGGGAACACGAAAGTGAAATCAAAATCACCATATGAGCAGCAGATTTGCAGATTCTTGGTAGCATAGAATCTTTGAAGAATCTAGAGGGAATCTTCGAGATTTCTTAGAGGTTGAAATTCACTAGAGTCGGAATGTAACCAAATTTATACTCAAAAGTCTCTAAATCTCATAAGGATCATGATGGTGAGATCAGATTTTTGATCTGAGTTGCATATTTCTAGTCATCCCAGAGAACAAAATATTTGGAGAATCACAAGGAATCTAGAAGATTCCTACAGGCCTAGATTTTGACAGTGTCATAATTCGACAAATGGATAGTCGATTTTACACCTCTCGATGACAGATATTCAGTGGTGTAGTCAGATTTTGTAGTTGAACTTTCCATTTTCAGCTAACTTAAGAGGTGAAGGTACATGAATCAGTCATGTCATGTTTTCCTTCATAATTTTTGAGATGATGTATTATGTTTTGAGATCCCTATTTGATGTTAGGTTGTGTGATCATTTTTTCCACATTATATGAGATGTATTTAGCTTGTCATGATATGTATTTTTTTTGAGGTCCCTATGTAACTATGTTGAAGGGACACCCATTACCACATTTTGTGAGATCGTGTGACTTTGTCATCCTGGAGGAAGTCACCTTGAGTGAGAATTCCTGTAAGCGGAATGTCTCATGGAGGGAAAAGCCACTCTTGTTTGACGATAGATGTCCTTGCTATGAAATAGAGTCTTCCATGTACATCATCATCCTTTTCTAGAATTATATTATGTGGCCAAAAACACCTTGACATCGGGCCCAAAGATGTAGTCCACACCAGATGAACTTCATTATCAAATGTCTCGTGTTTTGACTTGGTGATCATTATCATGTTTCCTCTTGTTTAAGCATGCACACATTTTATTTTATGCTCTTTAAAATGCAATTCTAACAACATTGTAGAAGTAAAAGATCTTGGATAATTTTGGTAGCTGAAGGAACCCAGATCACCCTCACAATGCACTCTATCTCAAGAAATTTTACCCATAGTGTTTCCCATTGAGAGGTATGTATCTTTTTCTTTTTCTTGCATTTAGTTAGCTTGCATCCCCCACAATATTATTCATTTTATTCTTACATATTTTATATAGATCCATCATCTACACCTTATATCAGTTATGTTAATGGTGCAAGTCACTTCACTAGGAATGTAGCCTCGGTAGCTTGGGCCATTTTCACCCATTTGCATTCGTTAATCCACTCTAACAGAGTCTGCATTAGATATAAACTCAGTAACCAGGATGAATATGATGTGTGATACCTTTGTGAGTTTATGCCCTTGATCGTTGCATCCTTCACCTTCATGTTTGTTTTGACTCCTTGCTACTTGTCATGCAATTGAACGATGTTTATCATGTTCATAATCCTGTCCTATGTAGAAAATATCTATGAGTTAATATTTTGGAACATGAATTTTAATCGATTACATTCAGTCATGTTCCTAGGGCCTAAATCACTATGTAGATACCATTGAAAATAGCATTCTATATTGGCATTTGTAACATGCATATACAAGAAGAAATCCATAACATAAACAAATGGTGAACCAAAATCGTCACAAAATATGCATAACCATAATTATGTGTCATAATATAGTGTTTTGAGTCCACTAGTCTAAATATATCTCACATGATCATTCACATGTCACAAAACAATGGGGACCCACATGTCCCTATGCCTAATCACTATCATCTAGAGGCTCTTGAGCTAATGACTCCGTCCCACCATCCTGTAGGTCTTGTACTGCTTGACTATCCATAGCAATGCATTGCATGATTCCTTGCCACTCTAAGGGAAGGCTAGTGCACTCACCTTTATATCGATCTTCTAACTCATGCCACCCACGCTTCGTCACCCTGGTCAATAGCACGTCAAATTTACATCGAAGATCCTCTAGTAGAGCATCGCTACCTGATATTTTTTGTGATGCGGCCCCACCCTAATCTACAGCCCCAGGTGTTGCAGTTCATCCCATGTATCCTCTCGGTCTCATTGGTACTATATCTACATACCACAAAGTTTAGAAATCAGTACCACATACACATATTTCTTAAACTATAAATGCATCAAATATATAAGAACTTTCACTTCCCATATGGACCCCAAGCTCGTACCGAAGAAAGTGGTAAGTTAGGATCCCCTTGATAGCTCATTCCACTATATGGATAATTATCTATGTATAGTGGAATATACTCCCAATGAGCAAAAATGTTAGGTCGGAACACTCATATGGCTCCCCCTCCTCCACCTTGTTGTAGTAGCTATACCCAACAGTGCATCCTAGGCTCATATGGGCCTCCGTCGTGGATTTGTAGATGAGGATGGATCATTCGGATCTTCTCAAAGAAGAATGAGCATAAAATTGTCCAAAAAGAATAATTATAATTGGTTCTCCGCTTGCATACTATAAACTGTCATTTCATCAAAAACAGTATCATCTGGTCCCACCCATAGTAGGTCTTTGACAAAATAGTCTCCATGGCATCATCTACCCCCCAGTGATATGGTGGAAGGCATGACTACCCATGATTCCTAACACTGCTACGGCTATAGCCTGTGTCTCAATATTCTCTAGGTCACTGAATTAAATGGTCGTGCCCTTTGTACGAACCCTTGTTACATAGTGATGATCAACAAAATCATCTATATTCCTCTCATGAGGCAACGTTGGATGTGTCTCCCCCACTACCCCAATGGCGAAAATTGTACGATATATTTCCTGGATCATGATCTCGATCTTATGCCCATGTACTACAAAGGCCTCCTGATCTGGGTCTCAGTAACTTATAATCCTCGATAGCAAGGGCTCACCATCCCTCATCAAATGTTTCTCCAATAATTTTAGCACGCCATACTGTGCCAAAAATTCATTTCACTGCTTGATTCCCTTGAGTCTTAGCATGAAGGGTCTCCAAATCTCATTCTCCCCATACGACCTTTAGCTCTTCCATACATGCAAAATACCATTACGTTTTGTTAGTTTAGATTCAAAGAAATGCATGTCTAGTTCTTAGCTTTAACTCACCACAAACCACCAATCTCGCTTTTCCTCGTAACCCAAAATGAAGTTTTTTCCCTCAAACCTACTCTAGACACACTTATTAGCCCATTTTTTATGTTCCTGAATGCAGAAAATGTCCCCAAAAGTGTGTTGTAACCATGAGGATAAGCAAGGGTCCCCACATAGTGAACTAAAGACCTAATATTAAATTCTAGTCCACCGAAGATGATGAGTAAGGTTAGGTCACTCACCTCCAACTTGCAAATCCTAAACCCGATGGTCAATTTTTCTACTACAATCTCCATAAGATTTAGGGCCTTCTCCTCCTCTCCAAATTCTCCCACAATTCGCCATGCAAATGAATTGGATTTGGTGCATGAAGACTTCTTATAGGAAAAACCCTAATTATTTTTTCGCCCATTACGACCAAACTGTAGCTTCATTCGACGAATCATCAACACTGTTGGAAAGATCTCACTGAGTTCTATAATGTGTATACCTTTGTTTTTTGATAATTTGACACTTCACTAGGAAGTCATTTTTCCATGATGTCTCACTTTGTCGCCTCTTAAAATACAATATCTTCATTTGAGCCACTCTTACTCTGGTACCATTTTACCTTTGCACTAGTTGACTCACGTGCCGATTTTTGTGATGAGTAAACATCATTTACTTATGTTTTTATGGTCCCCTATGGGCCTCCCCCACATGGTGTATAATTTTCTCTACAAATCAGCTAGCTCACCGATATCATGTAGAAATTTCACCTGCAGATCCAACTGATATATTCAATGTACTAAAGCATAATACTATAGCTACATCTACCATAAACTTTGCTGAAGCTAATCAACCATGAGCAACATCAAGCATGAACACATACAACAGATAAGAATGAATCAATCACACATAACACATAATTTATCACTAGGGAAAGCACCAACATAAAACCCCAACACTATATTATCAATCAAGTCTAGATCCTCAACAAAATACAAAAAGAATCAGCTCAATATCTATCCTACTCTCTTTGTAATCAGAAGATCTTGATGATCTTCAATCAAAAGATGAAAATCACGGACTACCTAGGCCTCATTATATAGGCTGAAAATTGGCCTAATCATACCTGCGCCACCTTAGGTCCACCTACGTAGTCATAAAAGAAAATAGATTTCTTCCTCATGCAAGGAATACTTACTAGAAATATCCTAGCATATGATAGTACATTGTCCCTCATCTGATCTCAGCTAGGTCTTTTTCTGAACTTCCATGCATCAGTTATCCATGAGAAAATACTCAGTTATCAGTTGTCACACGCATGCAAGCATTAACAAACTGAATATAGAAAATTTAACAACTTGTTAAATAATCTAACTGGACTGGACTAGTTAGAACTAAGTCAACTGATTCTCTCATTATAGAACTGAACCTTATGTCCTTTTATTAAGGGATAAATTCCTAAATCAAGAAAGAAAATAATTGCATGATCTCGCAAATGCTTCAAGTTTAATTTTCCATAACTAATTAACTCATGGATATTAATTAATTAATATTTTAAACTGTTGGTAAGACCAAATCTGTTTTTACTTCCTATAGTTAGACCAGGGACTACTAAAAAATAGGAAGTGTTGAGGAGGTAAATCCCCTCTGCGGACAGATGCAATCCCTATTAGCCCAGATCAGGTCTAGCAACAATCATACAACGCTACCGCGCAAGTTCCTAATTGCAAATTAAAGACCAATTATGAGGGCCTACCTGGATTCCAATGCTAGTGCTTGTAGAAGAGGTGACGCTCCTGTTCCTTTGCTCTGGCAGATCACGATCCCCACGATCTCCGTGAATGGACACCTGCACATACAAGAAATGACACAAACAAAAACATAAAATCTAGCATATGCAAGCATATATCAGTCAGAAAGGATATAACTCATCATCATTACAAATAACAATAAGAGTGGAACCATAACAATAGTCATTTATTGATAATAATCAAAGAAGAATAGTTCTGACGTTAGATTCTCCTTTGGTTGGGTAGTCAGCAGCACATGTCTTGCAATGCTTATTGGGAATAGGAACAAGCCTCTCTCTCTTTGGTTATTGGACAAGAATCTCCTTACTTAGATTTTGCCTTATGGGAATGAAGAAGGCTCTTACAGCATGAAGCTCTTGGTAACTTGACAATTCTCTATCTCTGGAACTAGCTTGCCAAGGAAAATGGACAAGCTTTTATAGATGGAGGAAGGGGAGTTGGGATCATCCACAATAATCATGGGATTGGCTCTATCACTAAAGAAGCTTCCATTAGAGGTGGCAAACCACTTCCTCTCTGTGGAGATTCGAAGCCAAACCACCCAACTCAAGATAGATTCAGTCCAGAAATTTGTTAGGATGAATCTTCCGTTGTTGGTTTGTTAAAAAACACCACTGATTATGGTTGGCGCGAGTGCGACTCTATGACAGAGCACCAACTGGTGCACCCTCTTTGGAGGATTTCCCCCATTGGCATGAGTGTTGCACTATGGAACTGCGCCAATGGAAAAAGGGATATTTTTAGGGGTTTTTTGCAGGAGATATCTTTAGGGAAAATGAATTTCATGTTTAGGGGAATGCAATGCAAGTGTTTGTAGGTCATGTCACTTTTCTTAGGTCCCGGAATGAGTCCTCCAAGATGCGGGAGAGGGGTAACAGGGACAGTGACAAATTGTTGTGTAACAAATGTGCCCTAAAGCATGAGGCCCGAGAGAGGGAGAGGGGTGAAATGCTTTACAAGAACATGTCCAACCGAAAACACTGCCACCAGAAAACCTGCGTCGAGAAGTACAACTGATATCTCAAGTACATGATATATGTGGTATGGGCGCAGCCATCCATAGCAGAGTACATAAGAATCTAGATCCAAGGTATGGACGCAGCCATCCAGTGAGGATCGATAAATAGACTCAGGCATGGTCGCAGCCATCCAGTGAATGAGTCATGTAATAATCATAATAATCCACAAAATCACAATCTGGATCCCAACAGACAAAATCCAGGGTCTTGCGCTCCATCTCGATCCGAACAAAGTACAAGTTCAAGCATGCAAATATAGGAGTCGAAGTCGAACATGCAGGAACATCGTATGATTACTAGCCAATGATGAAAACTGTTAACAGACGTGAGAGGTACCACCAATAATGACAATGGCCCTCAAGGTACTATACGTACAATCTACGGCATGCGAGTCAGTGAGCCAGCATCGAACACCCGTAAAATCATTCGATCAGAGGCCAATGATTAAAACCTTGTGTCGAACATGAAGAACTTGCCATTGAGGCATGCAGGCTCCAAGGCACCTGAAGGGAGTCTCTAGGTCAACTTCCTAGATATGAGCTGAAGTCGACAGGAAGCGACCTCGATCGAAGGTGGACCATAGTGTTTCCTACATCATCGACGCGAGACAGAGGAAGGTAATGTTTTTTGCGAATCAAGATTATGTGAGTTATCAGAGGGAGGTTGATTATTTCGCGGAGGTCAACTTCTCTTGAACTTACTGCCGGCACAACAGTGGACTTGGCAGTATTTGACATCAAATGATCAGAGGTCATGGTGACAAGGCAACGAGCGGATGAGAGGTCAAACAAGACCACCCAAGCCCACAGAAGCAAGTGAAAAATGAGATGAGATGTCCCCACCCAGACACGAATGCAGACAAGTGCAATGTTCAAGAGCGACATATTGTCGACACGACAATGATTCTAGCTCCATTTCCCCACCATTTCTAGCAAGTACCCCAGTTATTTTTATTAACAAGCTTGACGGGGATAACATATGCTTGTAAAGCGTCATTTCGACAAAATCCAATGTCATCAAGTTTTAACGAGTCTAACAAAGGAAGAACTCGACGTCTTTTCATGTTTAAAGAGTTTGAAAAGATAGCAAAAAGTAAACTCCAAGGGTGTCCTTTTCATAAAGTTGTGCCTCTCGAGCCCAAAAAAGTATAAAACAATGCTCGAAGGAACCGCCTAACCATTATGATCGAGGATTACTTTTCATGATTAGTGATTTTGACCTAAAAAGTAAAAAAGCGATCGAAACCACATCATTCCATAATTGTTAACGAGCCTGAAATGACAAGGGCCCAACAATATTTTCGTATTTACACGGTCGGAAAAGAGTTTAAAGATGACCGCCTCTCATTTACGTTTAGCGAGTCGAGAGGAATAACTCGGCATTCTTTTCATGTTTAGAGAGTCAAAAAAGAGCAGAAAGATGACTCCATAATGACTTTTTCGTGTATTTACTGAGTCCGAGAAAGTATAAAATACAACTCGTTTCATCGTCTAAGTCGCATAAAAACCTGTCACTGCACAAAAACAAGGGTAAAACCCATTTCTGACAAAAATATATTAAAATATTCATAAAAATGACTTTTAAAACCTATTTGGAGTTAAAAAAGTTATAAATATGTTGAAATGGTAAAAACCAAAATTACTTTTTACTTTTACCTCATTGGAGAGTGACAGTAGTGCTTTTGGTGTGCGATCTTCGGGTGACGATTGCGACAAATCCGTGCGACCATTTGGAGCGCTGTTAGTTATAGGTAAGAGGTGCTTCCTCAGACTCCATTTTTGTCCATTTTTTAATAATTTTTGTGTCCTCATTCGGTCTTTGTGGTAGGGCTTTGAAAAAACTAGGGCCGCACCTATTGGTAAGGGTATCAAGCATGGACCCGCGCCAATGGGCCTTTTTACTCCAAAGGCCCGCACCAACGGCCAAGCGTATTCCTTTTTTCAAATTTTAACATTTTTAATGCATTTCAATCCATTTCCTAGCTTATCAGGGATCTAATTAATGTTTTTTGATCATGTGGATGCAGGGAAACGAACAAAATGGTAGTCCAATGGAAAGAAAGGGAGCATGATAGAGTGGATGAATTAGCCATAGAAGAAGAAGGTTGCATGGATGCCCTTAGGAATTGTGGGCTGAAAAAATTCTTCCTCACGCCTTACTTATGAACTCAACCTAAGCTCTTACGATACTTGATCAATCTTTGGGACGAACACGAGCAAGTGTTCTGAATACGAGATCAAGTGTTGGAACTGGATGTATCTGACATCTACTTCATCATGGGATTGTCACACAGAGGGCCAGTGCCCATATTGACAGGTAGCAGACCATCTGGTGAGAAGATGGGCGAGGTGATGGAACGGGTGTGCCCAGGGGCACAATTTGGATCAGGAAGTGAAAAGGTGGATATTGCCACCATCCAGGATCTAACACTCAAATCGGTGTTATTTACCATCACACGGGCTACGGGGGTGCAGGCACCCCACGAGGCAACAAAAAACCAACTCATTTTGGCCATAGAGTGTCTGAATCCCACTATCTTTGATTGGGCCACAACGGTGACTGCAAACATGAAGAGACAGCTTACAAAAAATAAGCGAGGTAAACTACAGCAATTTGGGTATGGTTCTATTCTGGTAACATTCATTCTGGAATGGTTACCAATCTTTCAGGGCCAAGTGGCCATCATACCTGATTTGGTGCCGCAAGAGCCGAGAATGGCTCGCTGGGCAGCACTGATGCCTAGAGGGGGAGGAGGCCAACAAATGTCTTGGAGGCCAGAGTTTTTTCGGTGGCTCTGTCGCCAGCTGATCGTGGTTGAGGATTGGACGTATGCAGGGACTGACTTCACAGATGACCCGGATCTCCCACTACCAGAGGGAGAGGATTGGGATGAGGAGCTAGGTATGACCTCTTTTTGATTTTATGTTTTATGATTTTTTTTGTTAATAAATTTTTGTTCTAACAACAATTATATGTATATGCAGATGTTTGCCCAGAGCGACCAGCCGACATGTCTCCTATCTCGAGGAGAAACTAGCATGCAGCAGACCCTCAGGAAGAGGGTGCCGGGGGGGAGAACTTATCTAGAACCTTGAGGGTATTTCTAGAGGGATTCCGGATTATGCTCGGCTAGCAGATGTCCCATTAGCGTATCAGAGACATATGGTGGGAGTGCCCAGTCGCATCCACCGTCTCTTGAGACGCCTAGTGCGTGTAGTGACGTGCTATCATGAGCACCATATGGATTAGACATCTAGGCTTTATTTTCATGCATATTTTTTGAGAGACATGTCATATTAGGATGTATTAAGGCAAACATGTATTATTTTTTTATGATGCACGTTGTGCAAACATTTCGACATATAATATATATATATAATATATTTATATATATATATATACACACATGCTTATGGTTTATTGTGTTTTTATGCTTCTTATGCTATTTTAATTACATGTTATGCAAATGTCTGTCTAATACATAATTGGCTAATGCATCAGTTAACGTATTAAATCGTCTTGGAATATGTTGATATGTGATGAAGTCAAAATCCCTTTCTAACAACTTAACACGTAGATATAACCTTAGAACCCGATGGTCTCTGATGGAATATCACCCATTGAGCTGGTGGACGACAAGCTAAGAGTCCAAGTTCACAACCAATGTTCGAATATTGAGATTAATCACCTCGGCCAGTAACTCAATCACAACACTATGCTCAACAACATTGTTCGTGGTACAACCTAGACAAACCCCTTGAAGGTCTACTAGCTCACCATGAGGATCGTAGATCACCCATGCCGCAGAAGACAGATTGCGTGTACTACGAGAGGCACCATCGGCAAAACCAACGTAAGGTGAACCAGACATCTGTACAAGAAGCAAAAGGACACAATAAATGGTAATCACGCTAACACACCAAGCCAAAACATGAAAACATGCACACACAACACACTTGCTAAAGCACACATATGTATAGAAAAGAGTGCTTGGAGTTCACACATAATACTTTTTCAAGTGAAGCCCATTACGGGGCTTATCCAGAGGATTCCCTTCATAGTCAATCAGCTCATAGGCCCCCTTTTGCAAAATTCTCTTTACAATGTAAGCCCCGTGCCACATGGGCTCGAATTTTCCTGCCCCCAGCTTATCATTGGCTTGATCGTAGAGCAGGACTAAATCTCCCTCAACGAAAGAACGAGGATGTCTAGTGTGATCGAAGTGAGTTTTCACTCTCTTCTTTTGTGCTTCGATAGTCGGAGAAGCTAGTTAACAAGTCTCGTCTAGATGCTCCAAGTAAATAAGGCGTTCCTCTACCGGAGTAGTGTCAGGGAGTAATTTGATGGCTAATTTTAAGGAAGGAATCTCAAACTCGATGGGAAGGGTAGCCTCCAGTCCATAAACCAATTGTAAAGGAGTGAAACCAGTGGCATCCTTCACAGAGGTTTGGTACGCCCACAAGGCAAAGAACAACATTAAGTGCCAGTTGGACTTATGCATGCCAATGGTTGGTTGAAGCATCGTAACTAGAACCTTGTTGACGGCTTCTACTTGGCCGTTGGCCTGAGGATAGTATGGAGTCGAGCTATCATGTTGTAGGCCCAACTGGGTTGTAATCTCAGTCATCATATGATTACGGAAACGCTTGCCATGATCAGTGATGATGGCTTGAGGGACTCTGAACCGTGAGATAACATGATTAAATAAAAACTGTGCCGCGGTGTGACCGTCTTCACCTTGGCCAATTTTGTGAAGTAATCAATGGAAAGGATGATATACCCATGCCCCCCGGCCGAGCGAGGGTTACAGGTCATATAATCAATGCCCCATTTTGCAAAAGGGTCGACGGTAACAATGGGGTGTAGTGGAGCAGGAGGCGCACGCATCTTTCGTTGGTAGATTTGGGACTCATGACAAGAGCGGACGAGAAGAATACAGTCCTTAAAGATGGAGGGCCAAAAGTAACCAGCATGGAGGATTTTCTGAGTAGTAGTATATCTGGACATGTGACCGCCACAGGTGCCAGAATGGCAGTCATTTAAAACTCTCTCATCTTCCTCGAGTGTTAAACATCGGCGGAGACCAAAGTCAATGCCGAGACGGTACATGGTGTCCCCAACAATACGATATGGTTGAGATTGATGGAAAATCTATCGTCGAGCATCCTTAGATGTCTTGGGACGAAAAGAGGACATCTGTAAATAGATAATGATATCCCAGTACTAGGGATCGAGGGTGCTGATTAAGAAGAGGGTTTCGTCTGGAATATGGTCCTCTAACCGAGAGGGTACAGTAAGAGATGGCAAAAAGCACAACAATTCAGCGAAGACAAGGGATTTCTTGGACCTGGGAGTAGTGAATTCCAAGTTGAACTCTTGGAGAATAACAATCCACTTCGAGTAGTTTCCCCCCAGCAGCTGACGTGACAAGATGTACGTCATTGGGTTGCAATCAGAAATCACTGTCATAGTGCGCAACAAGATATAATGGCAGAAGCGTTGGACGGCACAAACGGCGGCCAATGCCAACTTCTCGATGTGAGCATATCGAGATTCCATATCTAATAGATTGCGGCTGAGATAATAAATGACGTGCTCAGTGCCATCATCATCATCTTGAACGAGAACCATGCCAATAGTGGTATCGGCTGCGGCTAGATACATGGTGTAATCACGATGGTAATTAAGAGGATGCAACAAAGGGGCGGAAACAAGGAGGTCCTTGAGGTGCTCGAAGAAATCCTAAGCGGCGACATCCCAATGAAAAGGGGTGTCTCGCTTTAGTAACCGCGTAAAACCTTTGGCAACCTCAGCATAGTTCGGAATGAAGCATCATAAAAAAATTTCTTTACCCTGTAAGCTCTGCAATTGCTGTAAAGAAGCAGGGGGAGGAAGATTTAGAATGGCCTTGACTTTAAGGGGATCTAGATGAATGCCCTCTCGGGAGATGATGAACGCGAGTATTCTGCCAGATTCTACGCAGAAGACACACTTATGCAGATTGAGCCGAATATGGTAGTGTCGACAATGGAGAAAGATTTCGTGAAGATGAGCGGGATGGTCTTGATGCTTAACTGAATGATCTGGTAGATCATCCAGGTAAGGTTGCATGATGTGTCGAATATCATGGAATACATAAGACATCGCGCGTTGGAAGGTAGCACCAATGTTCTTCAAACCGAAAGGGGGCTTTTTGTAAGCAAAAGTGTCGGACGGATAGATAAGAGTGGTTTTGTGCTGATCGGATGGTGCAATATTAATCTAGTTATAACCAACGAAACCGTCCATAAACGAGTATATCTCACTTCCGGCACACTCATCAATGAGCTGGTCAGTGAAGGGTGTGGGGTAGTTATACTTGGGACAGGCTCGATTAATATCAGAGTAATCAACACAGACCCTGATGGTACCCTAATTTTTATTCACAGGAACAATTTTGGAGACCCAATCTGTGAGTGGGATCAGGTAGATAAAGCCAGCCTTGAGAAGATTTTCAGCTTCCGCTTTAATGGCTGCAGCCTTTCAGGGGTGCGCGGGGCGTAAACATTGTCAGACAGGCTTAGCTCCCGAATACGTGGGTATCTCATGCACCACAATACTTGGGTCTATGACGGGCATTTCTTTGTAAGACAAAGAAAACACGTCATGAAATTCGCAAAAAAGACCAGTATAAAGCTGAATTTCCTCAGGAGTACAAGTTACTCCAACATGGATATGCTCGACAATCCCCGGTTTAACAGAGATGTCGATCGGTTGGGTTTGTGTGATGTTTCCCATTTTACCTTAAGAGGACACTTGATATACTTGGATGGGTGTCTGAAGGGGTTGTATGGGGAGAAAATGAGCAAACTGCTCGAGACAGGCAAGCATTTCCCGATGGGTAAGGAGGAACGAGGAACGATGGTGAAGATTGGACCAAGGGGGTTCCTCGAGAGACATAGTCTCTATAATGGCTTCATCAAAAGGAAATGTTTCCTCTAAAGGATCCAAAGAAGCATAGTCTCCAAGCCAAGGGGAATGAGCATACGAGTCAAGAGCTCTGCTCAAAGAAGCAGATTCAGGAGGAAGAGCCAATACAGAAACAATCGCAATGTAGTTGAGCTCGGTAGGACTCAACGACATCTCATCGCCCCATGATTCTATCTGGTCAATGGGGGGAAGAACCCAAGGATCAGAATGAACAGAAATCATATTGATGGGAGTGACGTTCGGATGTGGGAGTGAAAAGACACCCATGAGGGCATGATCTTTAGAGAGCCCACCTCCCACACTCTCTAATGGAATGGAGGTATGCTCCACAAAAGGCATATTGCCTTCAGAAGAGGAAGCGAAGAAAGAGAGCTGGTCTACTGTGACAATTTTCCCCTGATGAGGGAAACGAATGACACGAAATAGAGATGAAGCCATGGCACGCATGGCATATGTCCAGCTTTGGCCCAAAAGGAGGTTGTAAGTTAGATTAGCATCAACGACTTCAACTTCCACTTCGACAGTCTTCTCTTCCAAAGTAATAGGCAAGCGTTGGAGGATACCATAAGGGCGAGACTCTCTCTTGTCAAAGGCTTCCAAGGTTGTAGGAGATTGACTCAAAGTTGGAGAACCAATAGCCTTCCAAGAAGCAACAGACATAATGCAAGTTAAAGCGCCTTCAACAATAACCGTATAATGAATCGTTTTAGAATTGACGATGACCTGGATAAGGAAGGAAATTTGGTGAGGCAGTCTTGGTACATGGCTCTCGAGATCAAAAGTAATCAAATCGGAGTAGGCCGGGTCGATGCCACTGATGGCTGATAGCAAGGACTTCCTCTGGGGGAGGCAGCTCATGAGAACTTCTAGAGCAGACATAACTGACGGAGCCTGAGCTACATCCTGAACAATGATGTAATGTTGAGCAGCATGAGCATTAGGGTTGTAAGAAGATCTCCAGAGTACACCTTTAGGAGGGGGTCGAATAGGCGTCTTAGCACTAGGTCTCTCAATATGGAGCGGACCAGAATTCGGCGGAGGAGCACTTGAGGGAACCTCAGGCTCTTTCCTGGCAGGTGACGGATATTCTTTTGCTCGAGTAGTAATGTGAACAAGAATCGTTCCAACCATGAACACTTGAGAACCAAAGGGAGAAGAAGATGAGGATGGGTCAGCCACCTTTTGCGTTTGCTATGAGGGGAAAGGTTCCTTCAGCACCGCAGGAGTCCCAAGAGCACCTTTCAACAAGCGATTAACTTCAGACCACCTTGGGCAGTCTTTGATGTAGTGATCCTCGTCGCAGATAAGACAAGGATACTTGGGTTTACGTTTGGCTCCTTCCTTGGGTGGAGGTTTAGGGGAATCCTGCTTGGGTTGATCAGCTTTATTTTTCCCTTTTCCCTTCTTTTTCCCTTTCGAGTCTTTATCTGTCGTGGTGGATTGGATGGTGTTAATCTCGAAAGTATTTCTAGAATTAGACATAGCTTGAGAAGTATTTTCATTCGAAACATTCTACTTTTGCTTCCCAGGGTTCATGGAATATTTCTTAGAGGATGGATTTACAGATCCAATGACACCATCAACAGATGGCTTTGGCAGAGTTTTGGACGTTCCGAGCCTCAGGGCGTCAAGCAAATAATCATATAGGGTACCAGACTGGGAATAAACCAAGTCAAGGTACTAAGCATGCACAATAGCCTGCTCTTCAGTTACACATGCCCCCATAGCAATGTCCCATGTGATCGCAGGGACAAAGGAGGTTGTAAACCAATCAGTCAGGAGCTGATCAGGAATCCAGAACTTAATCAAACAACGACGCCGTCTCCATTCATGTATATGATCAGAGATGTGCATGGCCATGTCCTGTTTAAGATACGTGAGGAGATGCGTTCCCGTCTCATACTGAAATGGCAACTAAAGATGAGTTAAAAATTCCATTGCTAACAAGTTAAAATCTTGAAAGGATCTGCGGGCTAGCTCAAGATAGCACTTAGCAGTAGAGCCAGTGAGAGTCCTTTGAAAAAGGCGGAGCCAGATTGAATCGTCAAGCCACGAATTTGACGAACACCAGAGATGATAAGTCATAATGTGGGCTTGAGGGTCTTCTCTAGCTTTGCCATCAAATTTGGGACAATCACCGGGAATCTTGGTTGGAACTGGTGGCCAGAATGGATTATGAAGGATAGGATCATTAGTCAATTTGGACACACCTGGCAGTTCCAATGTTGCTAAGAAAGGTAACTGAGGATTGAAGGACATCTGTGGCCGTGGGTAAGGGGTAGCTCCAGGGTTCCAACCAGTTGTTGGTTGCCCCCATTGATTTTGTCTGGACGGACCTGGCCCATAGGGGTTCTGTCCGTACGGATTCTGTCCATAGGGGTTAAAGCCATAACTAGACGGATGACCCTGGATTTTCCCCCCAACACCCCATTGATTACCAACTTGACCTATAGGAGCAACATACTGTTTCTGGTAATTCTAATAAGGGGTCACCTGCATTTGTTGATAATTTTGGTACGGGGAAAACTGAGCTTGCCCCTGGGATTGCTAGAAACCATAAGGTTGTTGGGCTCCATACTGAGCCTAGGGACCAGGCTGCGCTTGATAAGGAGGTTGAGATTGAAATCCAACTTGCATTTGAAGACTAGCTTGGGTCTAAGGCCCAGCCTGGGGCTGGAAACAGGGTGGAGCTTGAGAAGAAACAACCATTTGCATGCCCAGTTGAGCAGGCCCAGAAAGATTTCCTTGAGAGGATTGGGGTTGAGCCACCTAGCCAGAAGGTTGTCCTGGTTGAGCTTGAGATTGACCCACCTGTCCAGAAGGTTGAGCTTGTTGGGTGTTGGGTTATCCTTGCACAACCGAGGGTTGTCCTAATGGATCGGATGGTTGAGCGGACTGGACAGTTGGTTGGCCTAATTTAATTTGAGGTTGACCAACCTGTCCAGACAGTTGACCAGACTCGACAGTGGGTTGGCTTTGCTGTAAGTAAGGTTGACCACCCTGCTGGATCCCAGGTTGTCCTTGTTGCATATAAGGTTGTCCTGGATTCCGAGAGGGTTGACTAGAAGGGTATCCCTGCTGGACCCCAGGTTTTCCTTGTTGCATATAAGGTTGTCCTGGATTTCCAGAGGGTTTCCCAAGATAAGTAAAAGATGGACCACCATAGGCCGAAGGTTGTCCCTGAAAGGGTTGTCCTTGTGGACCTCCAGGCTGCCCTGGATAAGATTGCCCGTAATACTGCTGTCCATAAGAAGGTTGTGTGTAAGATGGTTGACCTTGATAAGGTGGTCCTTGATCTGAAACGGGTGCTTTGCCACCATTGTAATGAGTGGTAGCCTAAGAAACATTTAATGGGACTGAGACCTCAAGCGTAGGTTGAGATGGCAAGGATCCAAAATAAAGATGATGCTCTACGGGATCATAGTAACGAACTGGACCTTGTGACCCTCGGTTCTGGACGGCTTGCAAATACTGATCGTATGCCCCCCTGCTTGAATGGAACCAGAAGAAGGTGGGGCACTAAGTGTAGGATCAACAACTCCAGATGTAGGTACTGACTGGCCACTATTTACCGAACCGTGGGACGGACCAGCAATAGTGGTCACAATCGAGGATGCAGTAATGGCACTAACAACAGGTGCTGAAGAAGCTACACAGACAGTTGGAATAGTCTGGACTGAAGTGACAAGTGTATTGTGAATTCGAGGAATAAAAGATCCCGAAGTGGGAGTGATGTTGTGATCCCACATGGTACCCAAGGAGGAGTTCCTAGAACCCATAATGTCCCTTAAAGCCCTATAGCGTAAGGGCAACGTGACACCGAGAGGGGTGACACTGAAGGGTGGGGTTTTGATCGAGATAGGAGTTTCAACACTCGTCGCAACGAGTGCTTCACTCGCGATGGGGGATGTGTCATCCATATTAGAGGAAGACAACGGGACCGAAACACCAGTAGGAGTAAAAGGAGTATCCTCTTTGGAAGGCTCCCAAATAGGGTTCCAATGGATATTGTAAAAATCTTCTGGAGCGCGGGAGTTCAGTGGTTGGATACTCGGAATAACAGGGAGAGTACCACTACCAACCGGAGTCTCAGGAGAAGCAGAAGAAGGAGACCCTTGGTCACTTGGAACGGGGGACGGGATCGATGAGTCTGCTAGGATGATTTGATTCAAAAATCCTAGACAAACTAACGAGAAAGGACCCTACTCAAACTAACGCAAACAAGATCTAACACGGTAAATGTGAACGTGGCCGAATAAATTTTTAGACACAAGGACATAACTTGACCCTTTCATCTTTAAATAGTCAAGAAAAGGATCAAAAGTGACTACTCTGGAGAACTAGGCAAAAGTTTTACGAGACAATCTGTAAAACTGCATATACACCTTGGCAATTGTATGAAAACCAAGGACTTTCCGTACAACAGTCAATCTTCCCGAATGTTGTGTTCGGTGCGTTACAAGTCGTAAGGCCACAGACACGACTTCCTATGGATAAAGGATGATAACCTAGTGGGGTCTCCCCTTATACTCGACGGTACGTGGGAGCACAAATCTGTATTAGACCACTATTGAGTCACAGAAGGAGGAATCACCTAACCTTGAGTGGAAACAAAAGTGACTAGGTTTAACGACGCCAGAGCACGTCTCTATCCTAGACCTCTAAACAGTGTGCGTTATGTTCCAATGCGTTGTTAGATTCATTAAGTTCATTTTAAAGTTGATCTTGTATTATGTTTCAATTTTCAAGCCTTTCCGTATGTAATGTCTCAAAATTTCCTAAATGCAAACTATATGCCACAATATATCATTTCATTCGATGAATGCTAACTATGAGAGAGTTTGATAGCTTTCACACAAACGAAATGATCACAAAACAATGAACAATATCTCTAATGCAGCTAATGGAAATTAACAAACTTTTCTTCAAAGTCACTAATCACTAATAATAATGAAAAGCTCTAATTCACATTAACTAATCAAAAGCAAAAGAGATTTGTTTTTATTTTTAATGTTGATGGCAAGATGCACTAAACAAACTTTGAGAAATGAATAATGAAAGAGTAAATGCAAGCAAATTCCACTCAATACAAGCACAATCAGATCCCTAAGTCACAAAGTAATCCTTCAAAAAACAAGAAAAGTCCCAAAGACACAAATGAGCTGTGTAATCTAGGCCCAAAACGAAACAAAGCGGAGTTCAAGTGAGAAAGAGGTAGGTCACTCAAACAATGCAATGAAACGATTAAGAACCTCTAAACGAGTGCAAGGGAGAAATCAGAGAGTCGACTGGATCAATAGAGCACCAAAAACACCTAAGGAAGGTTCGATACACAAATCCACTAGATGCCCTAGGGCTAGAAACGTGAAATCGATAGAAAATGGCAAACACCCAAAGGGTAAAGGTCAAAGCCAGTCAAACAAGACTCCAACACACTCAAGTAGTTGAAAAAAGGTACCCAGAACAAAAACCAAGCTCAGGAGGCTCAAAACTAAGGAAACTTCAAAAGTTCCCAGGCCTAGCACGACTGTCAGGCTGCAACTAGCGCCTTTTGAGGATTGGCGTGGGTTGTAAATGATAAACTAGCGCCAATTGGTGCGACTGTAATGCTATAAAAGTGCACTAGTCAATTTTGCTATGTAAAAATAATAAACAAGCAATCCAAAGCTAAGCCAACACTAACCAGGTAAACCAAGAGGCGAGAAACAGCAAAAGAATTCAACCCAGAAAGCTAACCAAGCAGGTAAAAACCAAGAAACAACAAAAAAGGCAAGACAAGCTCCCCAGTGGAGTCGCCAAATTTTTGAGGAGGTAAATCCCCTCTGCGGATAGAGGTGATCCCTACTAGCCCAGACCGGGTCTAGCAACAATCATACAATGCTACCGCACAAGTTCCTAATTGCAGATTAAAGACCAATGATGAGGGCCTACCTGGATTCCAACGCTAGTGCTTGTAGAAGAGGTGATGCTCCCGTTCCTTTGCTCCGACAGATCATGATCCCCACGATCTCTGTGAATGGACACCTGCACATACAAGAAACGACACAAACAAAAACATAAAATCCAGCATATGCAACCATATATCAGTCAGAAAGGATATAGCTCATCATCATTACAAATAACAATAAGAGTGGAAACATAACAATAGTCATTTATTGATAATAATCAAAGAAGAATACAACCATAGTTTTGATGTTAGACTCTCCTTTGGCTGGGTAGTCAGTAGCACATGTCTTGCAAAGCTTGTTGGGAATAGGAACAAGCCTCTCTCTCTTTGGTTATTGGATAAGAATCTCCTTACTTAGATTTGGCCTTATGGGAATGAAGAAGGCTCTTGCAACATGAAGCTCTTGGTAACTTGACAATTCTCTATCTCTGGAACTAGATTGCCAAGGAAAATGGACAAGCTTTTATAGATGGAGGAAGGGGAGTTGGGATCATCCACAATAATCATGGGATTGGCTCTATCACTAAAGAAGCTTCCATGAGAGGTGGAAAACCACTTCCTCTCTATGGGGATCCAAAGCCAAACCACTCAACTCAAGATAGATTCAATCCAAGAATTTGTTAGGATGAATCTTCCACTGTTTGTTTGTTAAAAAACACCACTGATTATGGTTGGTGCGAGTGCGACTCTATGACAGAGCGCCAACTGGCATGCCCTCTTTGGAGGATTTCCCCCATTGGTGTGAGTGCTTCACTATGGAACCGCGCTAATGGAAAAAGGGCTATTTTTAGGGGTTTTTTGCAGGGGATGTCTTCAAGGCAAATGAAGTTCATGTTCAGGGGAATGCAATGCAAGTGTTTGTAGGTCACGTTACTTTTCATAGGTCCTGGAATGAGTCCTCCAAGATGCGGGAGAGGGGTAATGGGGATGGTGACAAATTGTTGTGTAACAGGAAGGGACCAAGAAATGCTATTTTTAGAAATTTCTTTTTTTAGCAGTTTCACCTCTCACCAAAGGTGGCCAATCACCTCCCTGGCCAAACTGCTATTTTAAGACATGCTATTTTTGGGACTCCTATTTATAACACTTTCTAAATTTAGCATTTCTTGTTGCACATTTTTCAAGACTCCCTCTCAACAAGAAAGGCTTCCTCTCGAACTTGATCTTGTAACTCTGGAATGTTTTGCATGCAACACATATATCCAGTCCACTTGCTCCAACAACACTTGGAACAAAAACACTCCCAACTGACCAATCTGTTAGGCCAGGAACATACTCTGATGCTAAAGCTCTACCTGTTGCCAACAAGTGCTCCCTCTCTGACATTTACGCTAGTTCAACATCTCCATGCATCTCACACCATTGCACACCTCTTTGTGCCACCTAACACTGTGCAACTCACTTGTGCCTCTCGCATTGTTGTAGCCTGCTAGCTATGTGCTATCCTAGGATTCCCTCCACTGTCACTCTCTCTACCACTCCATCTGCATCTGTCTCTACCCAATCAGTCAGTTCCTGCTACTCCACATCGAGGCTCCTGTAGCAAGGTCTCATCCAAGAGGTTGGGTACCTCAAGGATCCTACCCCTCCTCTTTGGGATGATCATTCTATATCGCCCCACCTCCTACTTGGAGGCATAGCTGCATGTGATCCCTCAGCCCACCTGGATTGAATTTTCCCCCTACAGGAGGTCTCTCCATGACTAAATGTCTCTACTCGATCTCCACTCAGCTTCCCCTATTGTGGCTGCTCCACAACCTCCTGAAGTTGCTGCACCAATCGTGGCTCCTCCACAATCGTCTGAAACTTCTTTTAGCTTTGTATGTTGAGAGGTAATATACCGTCCCTCTCAACCACAAAGTCTCCATCAGTTTCCTTGCAGCTCAAGGCTTTTCATGCATCTTGAAACTCAAGAGCATACAGGTTCTTGACCCGTGAACCAATCTGCTTCACCTGTCTAGTGATGATGTGTCTAAGGAAAATATTTTCCTTACTGAAGACTACATCATAGCCTCTGTCTTCTAGCATCATGATCGACACCAATTTTCTCTTCAGTCCTAGTACATACTTGACACCAGTTAAGGTAAGGCAAGATCCATGCTCCCTCTAAAAAATAATCGTGCTTACACCTGAGACACTATACTTCTCATCATTACCCATCGCTATGAATATCTGGAGATCTTTCTTATCCAAAGTACTGAACAAACTCTTGTCGCCGATCATGTGGAAAGAAGCTCCACTGCAGAGAAACCAATTACTACCCACCATGGATGAAACCATGCATGCGAAGAGTGTGAAATCCAACTCAAACTGTGAAGCAAGTGCCTCACCTTTAGATGCTTCCCCAAATCCCTTCTTGGATTTCTTGTGGACAATTTGCAGCATAATGGCCCACTTCATGATAATGAAAGCATCACATTTTCGATTTGTCAACCTTCTTCCCACCATTGGAAGAACTGTATTTGGAAAGAGAAACCTTCTCCTTCCCCTTCTTTCCCTTACTCGCTAAGGCACAGTTATCCTCATCCTCCATGGATGAAGAACCGTCTCTAGTGCTCTGTCTGATCTCCTCCTGAATCAAATCCGACCATAGTCATTCCCAATTTGGTAGTTTCTCCCTTCCATTAATCAAGTCCTGGTAGCTATGCCAGATCTTAGGAAGGCTAAGGAGTGCTAGACGCACCATATAATCATTAGCTATCACGACCCCTAAACTTGCAAGCTCATCCCTGCATGTGATGAGCTTGGTCAGATACCTAGAGATTGTCTCATCCCTTTCACACTTGATATTTCGAAGTTTGTCCTTTAGTGCCAGCTTCCTCTGATCACTGCTATTCTGATATAAAGCTTTCAATGTTTTCCACATTGCATGCAAAGTCTCCTTCCGATAGAGGCTTAAGACTATGTGATATCGAACACCCTCCAAGAGAATTCCCCTAGCTCTAGCCACACACTTACCCCATTCCACTAGCTCAGTCTTGCCAGTAGGCTTAGCGACTTCTTGATCAATGAAATCCTTAAGACCATTATCTTCCAAAACTACCTCCGTGTGATCCTTCCAAGCTATATAGCTTGAGCTACCATCAAGGGCATACTCAAGCCTCAAACCACTCAATGCCATCGATGAAATAGATGTGATAAGAACTTGAGATCTATATCAAGAATAATAAACTTCGAATTTCTCCTGCTATTATATTGTTCTTGCTTGATCACCTGTGCTCTGATACCATGCAGAATTTTCTCTACAAATCAGCTAGCTCACTGATATCATGTAGAAATTTCACTTGCAGATCCAACTGATATATGCAACGTACTAAAGCATAATACTAGATCTACATCTACCATAAACTTTATGGAAGCTAATCAACCATGAGCAACATCAAGCATGAACACATATAACTAATAAGAAGGAATCAATCACACGTAACACAGAATATATCACTGGGGAAAGCACAGGCATAAAACCCCAACACTATATTATCAATCAAGTGTAGATCCTCAACAACATACAAAAAGAATCAGCTCAATAGCTATCTTTCTCTCTCTATAATCAGAAGATCTTGATGATCTTCAATCGAAAGATGAAAATCATGGACTACCTAGGCCTCATTATATAGGCTGAAAATTGGCCTAATCATACCTACTGTCACCTCAAGTCCACCTACGTAGTCATAGAAGAAAATAGATTTCTTCCTCATTCAAGGAATATTCACTAGAAATATCCTAGCATCTGATAGTACATTGTCCCTCATCTGATCTCAGCTAGGTCTTTGTCTGAAATGCCATGCATCAGTTATCCATGGGAAAATACTCAGTTATGAGTTGTCACATGCATGCAAGCATTAACAAACTGAATATAGAAAATTTAACAACTTGTTAAATAATCTAACTGGACTTGACTAGTTAGAACTAAGTCAAATGATTCTCTCATTATAGAACTGAACCTTATCTCCTTTAATTAAGGGATAAATTCCTAATTCAAGAGAGAAAATAATTGCATGATCTCACAAAGACTTCAAGTTTAATTTTCCTTAACTAATTAACTCATGGAGATTAATTAATTAATATTTTAAACTATTGGTAAGACCAAATTCGTTTTTACTTCCTATTGTTAGACCAGGGACTGCTAAAAATTAAGGACCCAGAAATGTTATTTTTAGAACTTTCTATTTTTAGTAGTTTCACCTCTCAGCCAAGGTGGCCAATGACCTCCCTAGCTGAACTGCTATTTTTAGACATGCTATTTTTAGTACTTCTATTTATTAAACCTTCTAAATTTAGCATTTCTTGTTGCACATTTTTCAACACGTGGTAGCATCATCGAGTAACCCTTGTTCAGAGCATCCAAGTTGAGTCACCCTTGTATCTACAGAGTCTGTTATGAATCACCTTGAAGTATAGTTACAATGTTCCATACATCTTTCTGTCACATTCAGCCCATTATATTCATATTTTGCCTCCAGCCCTACTGCTCCATATTTTCCAAACCCCTATTCGAGTCATTAACCATCCCATCCAAAATCAAGTCGGTCATTGCTAGGTCAACCATACATATCATGCTGTCACAAGGGAAGTCGTTAGTCTGCCTATCATCTTGTTTCCTTCCATTATCATCCCTGGTGTCAGTCCATCAGTCACTCTACTGCGATACCTCGTACCTTTGTTAAGGATTCCTTATTGTCTTAACTTTGGTGGGCCCTCTTTTGTCGATTTCAGAACATTTATTCCAGAAGAGTGGTCTAGAGAGCAGTGTACCTTGGTTCCAGCATTCATCTTTGTTCAGTGCCTTGGATCAAGCAAAGGAAATCATTATTTTCCTTTGACTTGGTTGTTTCTCATGTGCTTGATGTCAGCTCTTTATCACATCATTGTGAATCATACACTTGATGGTTCGGTGATCCTGACAATTGTCCTAGTCATTCCCAAGTGTGTGTGATATGTTCAAAATCTCATGAGGGGGTGGCCCTCCAACTAGCCCCCCACATGCCTGGATATCCACAGATGTTGATCCAATCTTAGATATAGTTCTATGAATGTGATGGGTTGAGCTTTAGCCACTTGTAGTACCCATAGCATGCACGTCTCCTTCAAATGGTCCATTCATTCCTTGTAACATTTGACTAAATCCCCTAGGAATAATTAAATAAATCACTATTTATATATTATTCCTTATTTCTATGATTGGAATAATTTTTAAATCACTATTTAATAATTATTTCATTTTCACACCATTCTTAATCCTTGCAAAATAGTTAATAAATCATTTTATTTGTTAATTATTTCTAAATAAATATATCAGACCATTTTGAATATCTTTTCCCTCTCCAAAAAATATAATAAAGTATTCCTAACAGTTGTTGAGTGATAAAAGGTGTCTTTTAAAAATCCTATTTATCCCATATTAATTATCAACCCAGGCAAGTCCTCTTATTTCAAGAGTGTACAAAATATGTACACGCTATAATCTGGGAGAATAATGTTTCCTAAATTGTAGTATAGATCTTCTAAATAAAAGAGTAAATAGATGATTTTAATAAATCCCAATTGCAATTAAAGAAAACTTAGTCCTCTAATGAAATCAAATCATACACTCATCAAAGTAACAACAATCATCAGTTGAGGATACAGTAGTGATAACTTATTCCTCTTTTAACCGATTTAATCTAAATCAAACACAATCCTCAATAACCAAAACAAGCAATAAACTATCCCAATCTGAGAGCTTCGACAATGATAGTCAATACTCTTTATAGTTTATGATCTCAACCAGAATATGTAATTAAATAATTGAATCTGAAATAATAGTAAACTGAATCAACAACACTACTATGGATTATACAAAGCAGCACGATTCTATTAATATTGGAAAATAAGAAACAACAAAGTGATACAATTGTAGAAAGTAAGAATTCAATCAAACCATCACACTGTGGAAATTAGAATGCATGATACAGGAACAACAAGTGAATCCACCAGGGGTCGGGCCCTTAGCTGCTAGTGAATACTGTCGGATTTACTTCAGAAAAGGTGAATGGACAGCGACCTCAAATTATATATTAATCATTGAACTGGAGTAACATTACAATATGATCACGTTCTCTTGACAACACTAGTCTGTAAATTAAATATACAATTTGAAATAACAGAGATCCATCCCCTTTTTTCCTATCCTATCCTATCCTATCTCTAATAATCCCTATAATAATCTCCCCCTAATAATCCATCAGGAATCCCCTTCTTTGATCTCTGTTCTCATTTAAATACACAAAGAGCAGAGAGAAGTTACAACATATATGATTACAATATGATTCCCATTACAAAATTGGATTGTTCACAACAAATTGATTAGTAAGATCATATTTGAAATATCTTTCCATCAGAATTCAACAGGAACAGGTCGAATTTGGTATTGTAACTAGAATAATTTGGAAAACGGCTCCAACAAGGAATCCGAGAAAAACGTCTTCAAAGAACCTTCCAGTTCTCTTAATACAGACCAAATTTGGGAAAGTTGCTCATAGAAAAACTAATTTGGTCCATTCTGAACAAAACACATGTTTCAAATTTTCCAAATTCTTCTCCATTTGCGTGAAACGTCCAATGCAAAATTGTCGCTTCTTATTCCACCGAATTTCTGAGTTGGTACATTTAATGATGAGCTGGAGATCAAATCTACAATATGGAAAATATCTTGGAGGCTAAAATGGTGAACACATTTATTAATAAAATAATAATCAATTTATTAAAAATAAAGAAGAAGATATAATATTTATCCATGAGAGCATAAATAATTGTAAAATGGAATTATATGATAAATTATGATAAATGACATGATAAAGAAGAGTAGAAATGGATGAAATAGGTGTTAAAAAGTGATAATAATAATGACATACTAACAACCCAACATACTCCTAAACTAAATATATTGCATTTTCCATGCAACCCAAAACTGAATATATTACATGTCCCCATGCAACCCAAAGACTCTGTGTTAACCAAGTAATAAAACATTGTTCATCCCAACGCACGAAATGGATGGAACAAATGAATTCTTCCTCAAATAATGAATATTCAATTTAATAATGTTGATGAAGTCATAACAATGTTTTCATTGACGTTCAACTATATGTATATGAAGTTGCAGCAAAGTATGATATAGGTAATAGCAAACTCCATTAACCATTTTCCCAAAAACTACAAACCAGATTTTGCTGAAATTTTACAAGTAGATTTTTACTATATTAATGCTTCTATGATCCAAAAATCAGATCGTTTCGATGCACGAATCATGAGATATAAACAAAATGGTTGTAGGTGACAGTGCATGATTTCTCAAATTTGACAAACTTGAAATTTTCTGAATTTGTGTATTTTATTCATACCTCTTTGTTATCCATAAATCACGAGAATTCAGCTCATATTTTTAATGATATACGCCAATCAATTTCTGCTCTGTATAAAAATCAAATTGTATGCCTTAAATGAGAAAGAAACTAGAAAACATTCATCATGTGTAGCAATTCCTCCTCCAAACTGGAGAATTAGCATGCCCTCATGCAATGCTAGAAAACAAATTGAGGTGGTTGCTACAATCTGTTGAAATCTATGCTCGGTATAAAACAACATGGAATAAAGGAGGCGTTAAGAATAAATAAGAAGATCAATGGATGATAAAAAATATTAATGGCATGGTCATAATAAATAAATAAATGAATGGAACACTCCTCCAAACTAAAAGAATCTAAGTCTTTGAAAAATGGGAAGTAGTAAAGATGGGGAATGAATGATGATAAATAATGCTCAATGGATTTTCATGAAATTCTCCTAAATTCATGATAAATCATAAAATTATGTTATTTTACCTCAAGTTTTACCTCCGAAAAAAAAAATGTAGAATGACATGTATGGACTACCATTTGTTGAAGCTGATGTAGGCAGAGTTGATGCTGAAAGTGATGCAAAAGGGGTAATCCAGGCAAGCACATCATGTTTGAACAATTGTTCACGTTCGCGAATTGCTCGAGTCTCTTCTATTAGTTGCAATAGTGTGGTCATGCTGTGAATAGAGTTTCCCCCCATACTTTTTGTTTTCCTGTAAACAAATCATTATTTTACATACAATGTTCTTGAAGCCACGGTGTTATTTTTGAATAGCAACAATAAGATGTATGCAAAAATTTCAATCAGAAAAACTTTTGTATACATGCAATACTAATATTTTGTCAAATCAACAAGTTATGGCAGAGTGCAGTAATTATATCGCATGCTATCCCATAATGCATACATTCCTCCCTCCAATTAGAAAATGGATTTCATGACCATAAAGCATATGAAAGGTGTTGTGCTAACAACAAGGCAAGGGAATGAACAATACAACAGTAAATGAAGCAGAGGACACAGATCAATGATAGGACGACAAGAGGTATGGTTATAATGAGAGCAGAGTGTGTAAAGATAGTTATGAATAAGAGATAGGATGCTTTCGATTGATGATAAGTTATGTGAAAAAGAAAAGGAAAACAATATGCCAAAAAGATACTTTGTTGATGGTATTCTGGACAAAAATGATGTGATTGATCCGACAACAATTTCTCATGTGTAAAGGTTCAAAACAAAGAAAAATTAAGGAAATAACTTCTTTGATAAAAGAGAGAATAAGAAAAGGGTATTATAGTAATAATTGACGATAAGATATAACTTTAATACTACCAGCAAGCGTCCATAGCTTCGACATGGTTGCTTTTGAACCCGTATGAGCCAGGATCCTCAATTTATAAATGGAGAGTTCCAGTTTTGTTCTAAAGAAAAGATCAGTGTGCTGGCGTGGTAACCAGATAACCACACTGCCATTCACTGGGATGTAGCAAAAGTGATCAAGCCCGCTCGTGATAAGACCTCTTATTCCAAGAATATTTTGGCTATCCAATGGATCATAACCCTGATGTGGTGGCCATAGTGGGAATGTCACTTCACTACATCTTTATGAACATGGTAGGTTGGCTCATAATGAGACTCCCTATCCTCCATCTGTAGGAAAAGTCTTACTGTTATTACACATTTTTATGATAAATAGAGGGAGGCCCAGTACTCTTTAAGAGTAGGGATGGTGGAAGAAGTCGCACATGTCAATAGAAAAAATATACCCATAATCTTATTTATTATAGACAAAGAAGATTATAACCAGAAAGGGTGGAACCAAAATGGTATTAAGATGATCAATCAGCATCATGTACAACAGAAAATGATGCAGTAAAGTAGTATATAAATAATTGTGCCCCTTTTGAAAAGAATCTATCATCAAGGAGCTGTCCTATTAAAGATCATAATGTGAATGATATTAACTCGTTTCAATAGAATCCATAATTCGTGTCCTCATAAAAGTAGTGTACTTCATGCCATGACAAAGAATTAATAAAATGTGGTTGAGATGAACTAGGAATAATCCCACAAGAGGTAGGAACGGTGTTCTAAAAAATACTCACAAGGTGATGTTCCCTTTAGGGAACAACAAGGAAAAATACTCACAAAAAGTGTTGTTCTCTATAAGGAACAACAAAAAATACAAAAACAAAAACAAAAAATACACAAAAAGTGTCATTTTTTATAGGGAAGAGTAGCTATTCCATATAGGGAATAACAAAAAATACACGCAAAAAAGTGTTGTTACTTATAGGGAACAAAAAAATACACACAAAAATGTGATGTTCCCTGTAGAGAACAACAAAAAATGCACGTGAAAAAGTGTTGTTCCCTATAGGGAACAACAAAAAATGCACACGAAAAAGTGTTGTTCCTTGTAAGGAACAACAAAAAAATGCACGCAAAAAAATGTTGTTCCTTATAGGGAACAACAAAAAATACACACAAAAAAAGTGTTGTTCCTTATAAGGAACAACAAAAAAATTCATGCGAAAAAGTGTTGTTTCTTATTAGGAACAACAAAAAATACACACCAAAAAGTGTTGTTCCTTATAAGGAACAACAAAAAATTGCATGCGAAAAAGTGTTGTTCCTTAGAAAGAACAACAAAAAATACACACACAAAAACTTGTGTTCCTTATAAGGAACAACAAAAAAATGCATGCGAAAAAGTGTTGTTCCTTAGAAGGAACAACAAAAAATACACACAAAAAAATGTTTTTCCTTATAAGGAAAAACACAAAAATTCATGTGAAAAAGTGCTATTCCTTAGAAGGAACAACAAAAAATACACACAAAAAAGTGATGTTCCTTATAATGAACAAGAAAAAAATGCATGCGAAAAAGTGATGTTCTTTAGATGGAACAGCAAAAAATACACACAAAAAAAGTGTTGTTCCTTATAAAGAAGAACAAAAAAATGCATGCGAAAAAGTGATGTTCCTTAGAAGGAACACCAACTGTTCTTTAAAGGGAACAACGAAAAGAAAGAAAAAAATGCACATAGAAATTGTTGTTTCTTAGAAGGAACAATAGTTGTTCCTTAAAGAGAATAGCAAGAAGAAAGAGAAAAAATGCACACATAAATTGTTGTTCCTTAAAGGGAACAACACAAAGAAAGAGAAAAAATGCACGCAGAAATTTTTGTTCCTTAAAGGTAACAACAGTTGTTCCTTGAAGGGAATAACAAGAAGAAAGAGAGAAAAATGCACGCAGAAATTGTTGTTCCTTAGAAGAAACAACAACTGTTCCTTAAAGGGAACAACAAGACAAAATTCACATGAAAATTGTTGTTCCCTGTAGGGAACAACAAAGGAAAAATAGGAAAGAACTATTGTACAATATATTATCCAAGCAAATCCAATCAAATAAAAAGAAAACAAAAAAAGGTAAACTTATGTACAGGTTTGAAAAGAATAAATTGTTTAGTGGACTGGCGTTGTCGAAGAGTTTCCTTCTGCGACAAGAATTTGTATCTTGAGGTCCTCATTGTTCAATCACCAATGGAGCGGAAACTATAATTTGAAGGAAACAACACCTGAAACACAAAAACATAAGAGAAATCAGAAAAGAAACAAAACTTTATTAAGTTACAACAACTATGATGTTATTTCCTAAGGCAAGAAAAAAATGATCTCTTGGAAAAATGTTTTGGTAGAAGTAACATGACATGAATTTTCAAATGGAAATCAATTTTTCATTTTTTCTATTATGAATTCATTGGGTAATGAATTGAAAAAAAATTCTTTCAAGAATCACTCGTCCATAAATTGACATTCTTTATTCTCCTAGGACCTGCAAAAAATGAGTGTCTACCTGCAATAAAAATTTAAATCATGGAGAATGAGAGGTGATCAGGCTCTCCTAATCCAAGAATTATGCAAAAAAACAACAAGTAGTTACTTTGTATAATAAATCCACGGAAAAAATAACAAAGTCAAATTTATTTGTCACTTACGGGAGAGCAGTGGCCAATCATGCTAACCTGCAGTGTTTTAATCACAACTTCTTTGTTTTTTTGTCCAAATTGAGTGATTTCTAAGCCAGATGAGAGCTAATTCAAACGTACATCTCCAATAGAAATATGTTTTAAAAATTCAATGATATTACATGTCAATTTTACTTAGAACAACCTCCATAACATAGTCATTTTCGATTACCCCACTTACAACAACAGTGGATATTTTAAGCATAGATTTTTCGTTTGATGTCTAATTTGAATGATTCAGATTGGAAATGAAATGAAATTAATTTATTTATCTCTAATGAAAACATATTTTTATGTAAATAATAATTGATATGTCAAATACTCTAATGAATAGCCGGAAAAATAGAGTTTTAAGAGTGTTGATTTATGATAGACAATCCGTATTTGTGTCATAACTTCCTCATACAATATCCAAAATGCGTGATTCAAATTTCCTTGTAAACTAGATTCATAGGGGAATATCCCATAGAATTTTTGTTTCAAAATATAGTCATTTAGACCTCCAAAAACTGATTGTCCCAACTCTGTTCCTGAGCTGCCTACTAGACATCATGTCAATGTTTTGGTTATAAGTTTTTTTTTTCAAATAAAAATTGAGTAATTCAAATTGGGTTGGAAATTATACATCAAGGGCTACTTAGGATAAAAACAAGTTTTAAAAATATAGTCATTTATCCTCCAAAAACCAATTGTCCCAACTCTATTGCTGAGCTGCCTACTAGACACCCTGTCAATGTTTTGGTTATAACGTTTTCGTTTCAAATCAAAATTGAGTGATTCAAATTGGATTGGAAATTAATCATAAAGGCATAGTTAGGATAGAAACAAGTTTAAAAAAAATTCCATTTAGGTCCTTCAAATCATGACTGTCCTGGCTGTGTTTTCAGAAATTTCATCAAACACACAAGCCGAAAAGTATGATATTCAAGCACATTTTCCAAATTGGTGATAAAAATGAATATGAGTGTTTGTAGAATTTTTATTTCCATTATAATTCATATACATACACAAATAAATTAAAACATTTATCGCCGATTTTAATTTCCACAACGTGTTGTAACAAAAACAACTATTTTTACATTTAAAAAATGTGTTTATTTTATTTCCTTATTTATTTTATTTTTTTACACTAACCTACTTTGATTTGAAAAATGAATATGATTACATATAAGAGTACTTCCAGTGGAACCATTTTCGAAATAAGACTTCAAGTATGCACATACCCAAATTTGAAAAATGCATGTTAATAAATATTAGGGTATGAGAAGCCAACTTCCCTTGAAAACATGGTATAAAAAATTGTTGAGGTATGGAGTGATGTTGCAAATAAATGATGGAGTGAAACCAATCTTCAATATATCATTTACTTTCTTGATTTCCCATATCCATCATATCATGAAGTTCTTGAGCTTTTAAAATGGCTTGTTGATGCAAACTAGAAGAAACCTCATTTTCTTCCATAACTTCTACACTTATTGAATTTGAAACATTCTGAATCTCATTGTAAGTTTTCTTCAATGGCGTATGTGAGATAGAATGGGTGGGATGGGTGGCTAAATTTTGTTGTTCAACACTATAAGCATGTTGTACTAGTTTATTATGGTGAGGGTATGGAATGAGTTGAGCAGGAAATTGTATACATAATTAAGCATTTTGATGATGTAGTTCATTGGATTGAATGGATGATTTTCATAGGTAAGCAAGATGTTGTGGAAAAGTTGGTGGAGAATATGGACGATGTGTTTGTGCTAAAAGATGAGGAAGAGTATTCATGCAATCACAATATGAACCATGCCAAACTTGTAGACAAGATTTGTGGGGATTATATTGAGATTGACATGGCTGCCCTAACACATGAGTATTCCATAATGGATTATGCAAGTAATAAGATGGAGAGGAAGTGTTTTGTACGATACATGTAGGCCACAATTTCCATGGTTTTGACCTTGTTGCAGCTTCCCTGTCTCTTTGATATGCTACTTCCATCCTAGATAAGGAAGGACAACTATTTATGGGATGCTCCTTTCGGTAATGAGGGAAAAACACTTCATCAAATTCTTGATTTTTCTAAACCTGCAAAACATCCAATTGTGAATTTACAGAGCTAATAAAATCAATTTTCAAATTTTCAAATAAGACATTGATTTCAGCTCTTATGTCTCATGTTCCTATAGCAGATTTGGAAAAGAAAGAAGAAAATTCTCTAGAATTCTTACAAGACTTCGAGATACCTCTTGAAGATCTTATGCACAATTCACAAACATCATCATATGACAACTGAAAAACATCACCTTTTCCTATCAGATTTAAAAGTTCTAAAATTCATCTTTGATTCCTTTGAGTAGGAGTGTTTTTAAGATCTCTTTTTCCAAATACTTATGCTTTGATTTTTGAAGGTTATATTGAAATCACTCTGCATAGTCCTCCAAGCTTTCATTTTTCCCTTGTATCATATCGAAAATATCTTCGTTGTTCTTGCAATAGTTCTGGTACTTCTTCAAGAATATGTTCTTCATGTCCTCCCATGTTTGGATGGAGTTCCCACCTAGGCTCATGAACCATCGGAGAGCTGCTCCTTTTAGAGTAAGAGGAAAAACTTTCAACCTTTGATCATTAGTATAATAATCATGTCCTCTACAAAGTATTTCAAACTCAAATAAGAATGTATCTATATCTTCATTTGTCAAACCATGAAAATTTGGTAGAGAAGATGGGGGAATTATGTGCAGTTGTGTCACTCCCTTAAATCTTTGATAGGGAATTCAAAAGTTTCAATGTGAGCCATTTCTTACCATAATATAAGATGTTCTTCATGCGTTTATTTGAGACTCCTCCTTCAAATGTTCCTGTAAATTGGTTAGTGAAATGGGTCATGCTTACATCACCACTTGAGTGGAATTATGAGATTTTATCTGAAAATAAATTCTACCTCTAAATATCCTACTTCAATTCCTACCAATTCTGTTAAAAAGCAGGCGGAGGAGCAAGCAATTTACTTGCTTGTTACGTAGGTTCTTACCTCCCATTTTTAATACCCAATTCTTTCATAGCAGACAAATATCAAAAACCTACTTCAACTTCTATGTAATTGTGCTGAAAAGAGGGCGGAGGAGCAAACACTTTACTTTCTTGTTATGTAGGTTCTTACCTTCCGTTTTTAATACCCAATTCTTTCCCAACAGCAAATATCAAACATACATTACTCTCTATGAAATGGAAACACTCTCCTCGACAACAACGCCAAAATGTTGGGTGCTAAAGGTGTCTTTTAAAACTCCTATTTATCCCCCATTAATTATCAACCCGGGCAAGTCCTCTTATTTCAAGAGTGTACACAATATGTGCACGCTATAGTCACAAAGAGTAATGTTTCCTGAATTGTAATATAGATCTTTCAAATACAAGAGTAAATGGATGCTTTTAATACATCCGAATTGCAATTAAAGAAAACTTAATCGTCTAATGAAATCAAATCATACATTCATCAAAGTAACAACAATCATCAGTTGAGGATACAATAGTGATAACTCATTCCTCTTTTAACTAATTTAATCTAAATCAAACACAATCCTCAATAACCAATACAAGTAGCAAACAATCCCAATCTGAGAGCTTCGACAATGATAGTCAATACTTTTTACAGTTGATGATCTCAAATAGAATATGTAATTAAATAACTAAATCTAAAATAACAGTAAACTGAATCAACAACACTACTATGGATTATACAAAGTAGAATGGTTCTGTCAAAATTTGAAAATAAGAAACAGTAAAGCGATACAATTGTAGAAAGTAAGAATTCATCAAACCATCACACTGCGGAAATAAGAAATGCATGATACAAGAAAAACAAGTGAATCCACCAGGGGCTGGGCCTTTAGCTAGCAGTGAATATCGCCGGATTTACTTCAGATAAGGCGAATGGATAGCAATCTCAAATTATATATTAATCATTGAACTTGACTAACATTGCAATATGATCGCGTTATCTTGACAACACTAGTCTATAAATTAAATTTACAATTTGAAATAACAAAGATCTGTCCGCTTTCTTCCTATCCTATCATATCGTATCTCTAATAATCCCTATAATAATCTCCCCCTAATAATCCATCATAAATCCCCTTCTTTGATCTCTATTCTCATTTAAATACACATAGAGCAAAGAGAAGTTACA